>JAULJZ010149604.1:0-10290 GCA_032270985.1 Heliamphora pulchella | reverse complement strand
CTTGAGATTATGGGTCAGAGTGCAATTATAATTTTTTAGTGGTGTGAACTGTAATTCAGTGTTTTATGAAAATTACAAAGACTGCTGCAAAGTTTTCATAATTGTAGATACTGCTATAAAGTTTACTTATTGCGGAAACCGCTGATGGGTGTCTGTGTTCTACTAGAAGTCTTACTCATAATTACTTCACAGGTCCTTACTGTAGCCATATAAATATACGGGTAGGCTGAACCAGTTTCATAACTTGTCTTCAAGACTAAAGCTGTCCAAGTTCTGCCGGTACGAGTTCTTGACAGATTGTAGCCCACACTACATTCAAAAATTGCATAAGGGAATATAGTAGAATGTTAGACGGGAGCTTTAACTCGGGAACAAAATTGTTGTTGAAGATTTGACCGGTAAAATGTATTTTTCTAAATTAACTTTGATTGCACGGGTTTTATTTTTGATCGTTCGACGCCAAAAGTTTTATCTGGAGCCCGTTTCGGCATTTACCCGTCTAGTTAATTTTTTATCGAAAATCTTTTGCAAAAATAATGATCTTGGCAGTTTTGCCTCCAACAATTGGTATGAAAGCCGTTTTATTTTTTGTTTACGGTTATCGGGGCCGAGTAGTTTTAAAACTGTTGCTAACTTTGTTTTGCAAGCGTTCTAATTCTGATTTTTTAATCGTCATTTAATTTCATGTTTGATTGAATGGTTTTGAATGATGATTTTTTTTAATCACGGGAGTTGACCGTGGTAAATCGAATGTGAACCTTCGGGACATAAAATCGATGTAATAGCTAGTTTTATATTTTTAAATATTTGTTTAGATTATTTAAGAACGGGTTGAATATCCAAGAACACAAAGAACAGGCGGCGGCTCCGACGGTGGTTTTGGGTTTTACAGGCCATGGATCGTGGTAAATTTTTTATCAATTTTAAACATTTTTTCCAACAAGTTCTTTGCAGTATTTATGCATTAAAAATAGTAATGAAAAATAAATCCAAAATAACGAAAAAAATAATAAAAAATAGCCCGATATTAGCGGCTTTTCCAGCGGCGGTTCGACGATGATTTTAATGATTTTTCAAGCTATTTTTGGAACTTTTTTTTGGATAATTTTTTAGACATAAAATAGCAGTAAATATAACTCAAGAAATGGGCAGCAAATAGGCAGAGCGGCGGCGGCGCTGTTCGGGGGCTGTTTTGGGACTGTTTTTGAGGCGTTTTTCGAAGCATCATGTGGCGGATATTTGAGCTATTTTTACAGAAAAATGGGCATGAAAGAAGAATTGGAAAAAGCCCAAATAGCGCACTGTTTGGGCGGCAATGCTGGTGGGGTGGCGGCAGGTTGTTCGGGTAATTTTTTCAGTAGTTTTTTGGGCTATTTTCGAGCAGATTTTTTGACAAATTTTTTTTTTTTTTCAAGAGCATTCTTTTGATATTAAAATCATCGAAAACGGAGCTCGGTTGAGGTGGCAAAAGCCACTTGAAGTGGGCGGCTAGGCGGCGCCGACGGCAGCAAGGTGGTGGCCGGTGGTTTTTTGTTACTCCCAGGGCTATTTTGATAGCTTTGCTGAGATATTTGAGACGGATATATGATATACTCGTATATCACACAGTATTAGGGAATCCTAATGCAATCAGGATACATGAATCAGATACGAAAGAAGATTATTACAGCTTATTTCTACAGGAGACTGAAATGCATCAGCATTTCACTTGGATCATAAAATCGGGATATATGCATATCGTATTTATATATATATAAATTGCGTAAATGATTGTATATCTGTTTTATTTATTCTATTATTTAATTAATTCAAAAATTTAATTTTAATTAAAATATTTTGTAATAGAAAATAAAATCAAGTTTTTTTTAATTAATTAATTTTAATTAAATGAAATTTTTTTAGATATTTTATTTTTTACAAAATATCACGTTTAAGATGATTTTTCATAAAATCAGATATCTTGCAAAAATTTGGGAATTAATTCTGAATTTTTAATTAATTAAATGAAAAAATATTTAATCGAAATAAATTATTATTTTTTAAAAAATGTGGAATAAAAAATAAAATAAATAAAAACCTTTAATCACTACTGTCACGCCCCAAACTTCAGGTCACGTGAAAAGCCCACGAATAACCACCAAAATCGTCCAAACACAAACGAGTGAAAAACCATGATGCCCAAACGAGATTAAAACCTTTGTAAAAACGTACTATCGATGATTTATTTGATTTAAAAGGGTAGTTTAAGAGACTATGGTTATGGCCCCAAAAGAAGCCAATTCTTTAAAACAAAATACACATTTTGAATAAAGAAATAACTTTTAAAACAAGTGTAAGCCGTTGCAAAATTCCCCTCAAAATACAAGAGTTTGAATGAAGTATAAACCAATTGAAAACTCCTTTTGTAAACCGTTGCACTAACCACCGAAAACCGTAATAAGAAACTGCAGAAAACAATAACCAACCCAAGGTTTTTCTCGAAAACATAAATCATGCATACATAGGCACCACAGCTATAAGAATTACATTACACATGCTTTTACGAATCAAAAACATGATACATCTGGACATGATCCATATACAAAGGTATAAACTACCTAACAAAGACAAGACATCAGTGTCTTGTTATCAGCCACCTTCGGGCACCTCAAAGTCAACCTACAAGACCGCATTCACCTGAAAAAGATTTTACAAATCCCATAACGTGAGCCGAAGCCCAATAGAAATAGACTATAATGCAGTAAAGCAGGATATGCATTCACATAGCATAAAGTTCATATCAACCACATGAGCTTCAAAACAGTTTTACTTCATAAAACCTCAAGTTTTCCATCAGACATACATGAGTATCAAAACGGTTTTCCATCCTCAAAACCAAGCATTTCAAAAAATGCAAATAACATTTCACAGTTAAGAAAAAATAGTAACCAAAACGTCATTCCACTCGGATCACACAGCCGAGAAAAGGATTCCTATGTACCGACTCTGTCACACCCAGAACAGAGGTAACAACTATAGACTCCTGCTCATTACCCTAGACCTGAATCATTTAAGACCTGCAGGGTAATGACAAGTTCTATACGGAGTCACAACAACGCTCGCCTCACACATGGGCAACCACCTCTTTACGGGCTTAACCCGAGGGAGTGAAGTACCCACCACCTCTTTATGGACTAAAGCCGAGGGACCGATGCACCCACCACCACTTTACGGACTAAAATCGAGGGAAGAAAGCACCCAATCCAAACACTGTCACGGGACATCTAACGAATCATTTAAAAACCAACACGTAGCTCGACTACGAAAACCTTTAAAACTATATGTCAGCCATGTATAAAAAGATCCAATGCCATCCGCCATGTCGTCCATCAATCATGGAAATCAAACAATATTTTCAAAATGTTTTTACCGTTTTATCAAAACGTTAAAAAAAATTTGAGACTCAACCTCGAGGGTTAGCTCTAAACCTCTAAAACACCATTTTCAAGACTTTTTACAAATCCCCCATTTTCAAAACCACCTTTTTGAAAACCACGAACACCCACGCACCCATATCATGTACTAAACCTAGAAAAGTGCAACGCATGCTTTTTATTCGAACAAACAAGATTTAAACATAAAATATGACATTTAAAGCATTTTCAACTGATAGAAAAGTGTATAATCGCACGTAACACCCTTTAAAGACAATATAGTCTAGGATCATAGCTCATCGGGTTAAAATTTAACGCCTCGAAAAATAAACCTCAACGAAACGAGATTCTGTCCAGATTGATGCAGAGCTCCCGGCACAGATACCAAGGATCCACTGTCAGATCACTAAAAATCGAGCACCAGGCCCATCAAAATCTAGAGAGAAGGTAGAGCAAAAGGAAACTTACTTAAGAAGCTAGGTTCTAAAATATCTTTCAAGAGCTTGATATTTATAGGCTCAGCCCTGTACAGGAATCCAGTCGACTGAAAAGGCTATTGGAATCCAAAGATTCTCCACCGACCCAATCCAGTCGACTGACTCACCCAGTCTAGTCGATTGGATCACCCAGTCTAGTTGACTGGTCGACAGAGAAACCAACTTTTGCGACAGAAACAGGTTTTACAACCACCAACCCAAACCAAACATGCCCCTAAAATTCAACACTGAAACTCAAGCCAAACACCAACTCATCAACCATAAGTAATCTCTTATGCAAACCCAAAACACTGTACAACAGCATAAATGCCCCAGCAACTGAAACCCCAAAATCGTCGTTGCACACAAGGTAAACGTGTCTTCGAAGAATCAACCTCCACACAGACTGTCGCACGTGTAAGTTCCACTGACACTACTGTCATCCATGAAACATCTATAAAACACCAGATCAAGATCCAACTCACACTGCCAGAGCCTCGAAACATAACTCTCGTCGAACACAATCCATCCCAGCGACGAATGCATAACACGAAACCAATCCACTATGGAACCTAGTCCGAAACACTCTATAAGCCAGAACATAGAGACTACCACCCTCATTCACACTGCCACATACCGGCTCAATCGTACCTTACAATGCACACCAAGGACTATCTCCACGAGTCCTAACACATGATGTCGAATCCTGACATCGATCACACGAAGTCACATGCTCCACGCACAAACTTTACTCAAGTTCTGACGATCACCAGACGACCACCCACTTTGATACCATATTGCTACCCTGCTAATGCTAACATCGCTATCACGAAGTTAACATGATTCCCATCCATGAGCAACAACATAAACACACGACTCCAGAGAGAAGCGCACTTAAATCACCTGGAATACCAAAGAGAAGCGCACTTAACTAATCCAGCATCACAGCCATAAAGTTGCCTGACCCTAACGAGTCACTTAACCAAACACGTCATGCAGACAAAACAACACACAAGTATCCAACAACCTACACAAACCCAATGTCTCTCGTGCAACTACACATCACTACACAACTCAACGTCTTAGCATCAAATCACTGATACTAAGGCTACAGATCAACCTCAAATCAAACATGATCGCCATCATCTGACAAATTAAACATGATGACTGTCGTCCGATATCAGCCCCAATGCAGAACACATACATCAATCCCTTACAATAGCAGAATACTCAAACCTAAGACTTGTCCATCAAGTAACCAACCAAGACTTGCGTCTAACACTTAGTAATTTCCTCACACACAGAACTCATCACGGCCCTTCCGTTCCCAACCAAACAATCATGTCAGTCCGAACAGGCTACGCCAACCAAGGCTTCCTAAACATCAAATCCTTCCTGGCTCATACCTTACCATATTCTCGGGACCACCATTCGAATAAACGGTTATACCAAAACGTAACGCTTACTACAGTGGACAATCACTCCTTGAGTTTAAGAACTCTGAGCAGTTTAAATCCCCACATAGAACCCAATTCCAGACTCACAAAAGTCTATCAGAACTCGCCATGTGAATATCACAGCTGCACGGTTCCCACAAAATTCTCACTCTACCAAGAGCTAAAAGTGCAACTATACCCACACAATCCAGAACAAGCCGCACACAATGGTTAACGATCCTCAACTAATTACTGCAAATGAACTTTGTGTCTCAACATTAACTACTTTGTTAACAAGAACAAGCATAAACATTCCTTGTCTACCAACTTAACCTCACAGGAAACACAACCCAAACGGTTTAACCATCATACATAATAAGTCACACTCTGACTAGGTTACCACGACTTACCATATTTACCACACTCATACATACTCTTTTACGGTCTTCCACCGTAGGATAATACTAACCCCATCATGCAATTCTTTATCATCTTCAACCGCGGGAGCAATCGGATCCCAGGTCATTCACGTACACACTTTACATCTAAGAAGGAACATAGCCATGCATAATAGTTAAACGCATATACTCATCAACTACCCGTTGAAACTATGAAAAATCAATCTTACAACCACCCGATCACGGCAATACGAGTTCCTGAGGCACAACTCCATGTTAAGGTTGGTATACTGAAAATCATGTTTTTAGTATTTAATTTTATTTTAATAAAATTAATTTTCTATTTTATGAGAATCTTTATGAGCAATGTATGTGCATCATTTCTTTAATGTTATGCATGAATGTCCGATATTCTGTATAGTATTTAATCTGATGTGTAGAGTACGACTTGCACACAGAAGAACAGATTTTAGGTTATTGCATAATATAAATTTTATGTTCACAGTTTAGATGGAAATGGACATACTATCGGTACGACTGTAGCACAGAGTTTTAGTAGGCATGTCATGGTTACGAAGAACAGATAATTGCGTCGTCTATTGTTCTGATCTCTATGCTAGTATAATTTGTGTGTATTGAATGAGACATTTGGAGTAATTAATTTTATACTGACTATATAAATGAATTCACACCCCAAGGTTATTATGAATAGTGCTCATCCTCTTAATCTTGAAATAATTATTGATTTGCGTAAATTTAATATTCGATATTTTGATTCATTAGAGGGTGCGATCTTATATAGGTCTATATTCCCGGTGAGTTGGATAGCGGTATTATTTATATGGCGAATATTAATTATTGACGGAATCCACGTCCCGAAAGATCGGGATTGACGATACCCTCTTAAGGAAGCTTATATATTTTGATCGGGTCAAATCCTGCAGGTAGATTTAATTATCCGGCAATCAAATAAGTTAGCAGAAGGGCTGAAGTAATATCAAGATGCCAATTAAATTAAATTATTTGTAATTAAATTTAATTAGCAAGTATCGAGAATCTTATCGTGAGAAAAAATTATAAGCATTTAATAACAAAAGTTCAATGCAATATGGTCTTAAAATTATGGGTCAGAGTGCAATTATAGTTCTTTAGTGGTGTGAACTGTAATTCAGTATTTTATAGAAATAGCATAAACCGATGTTGGTTTTTCATTATTGCAGATACCGCAATAAGGTTTGCTTAATTACAGAAACTGCTAATACCTGTCTGTGTTCCACTGAAAGTCTTACTAATAATTACTCCCCAGGTCTCTGCTGTAACCCTATATATATGTGGGTAGGCTGAACCAGTTCATAACTTGTCTTCTAAGACTAAAGCTGTCTTAGTTCTTCCGGTACGAGTTCTCAGAGGATTATAGCCCACACTATATTCTAGAATCGCATAAGAAAATATAGTAGAAAATCTGATAGGAGCTTCAACTCAGATTCAAATTGTAGTTGAAGATTCGACCGGTGAAAAAGTATTATTCTAAATTAACTTCGGATGCACGGGTTTTACTTTGATCGTTCTTCATCAAAAGTTTTATCTGGAGCCCGTTTTGGTGATTGCCCTTCCAGTTAATTTTTTTTTAGATAATCGTTTGCAAAAATAATGATCTTGGCCGTTTTGCCTCCAACAATTGGTATCAAAGCCGAGTAGTTTTAGAACTATTACTAACTTTATTTTGCAGGCATTCTAATTCCAGTTTTATGATAGTTATTTATTTTTTCATGTTTGATAGAATGGTGTGAATGATTATTTTTTTAATTACGGGGGTTGATCATGATAAATTGAATGTGAGCCTTTGGGACATAGGATCGATGTAATAGCTAGGTTTATATTTTTAAATATCTATTTAGATTATTTAAGAACAGGTTGAACATGTCCAAGAACACGAAAAACGAAGGCGGCACCGGTGGTGGTTCGGGTTTTAACGGGCCACAGATCGCGGTAAGTTTTTAATAGTTTTAAACAATTTTTTGGTGAGTTTTTCTGCAGTATTTATGTATAAAAAACAAGTCAAAATAGCAAGGAACAATTACCAAAACAGGCTGGTCCTGGCGGCTTTGCCGACGACAGTTCGGCGACAGTTTTTATGATTTCTTGGGCCATTTTTGGGACAATTTTTTGAAAAGTTAATTATACATAAAATAGCAGTAAAACATACCTCAAAATACTGTCAAAAACAAAAAAAACTAAGCCAAATAGTGCATTAAAAAATAAAAAAACAGCGGCGATTTTTTTTTGCGGCGATGGCGCTACAGCAACAGCTTCCAGGTAGTTTTTTGATAGCTTTTTGAGCTATTTTGGAGCAATTTTTTTAATAGAAAGATTCTACTTTTAAATATCTTTATAACGATATAAAAATACGTCGAAAATGGAGTTCAGATAAGGTTGGAATGACCTCAGGAAGTTGGCGGTTAAAGGCGGCGGCGTTGGGTGCGGTGGCTGCGGCTTTGGGCAGTGTTTCGGTAGTTTTTTGGGCTATTTTTTAGCAGTCTTTTTTCATAGAAAAATAGTACTTTTCAAGATATTTCTTTTGATATAAAGTACGTTGAAAACCGAGTTCGGAAAGAGGTCAAAAATCGAGTTCGGGAAGAGGTCGAAAATGCCCCGGGAAGTTGGCTGTGCAGTACTGTTGCAGACAGCAGCGTTTTTTGAGGTTCGAACTATTTTTTGACCTTTTTTTGGGCAGGTTTTCAGTAGATTTTTTGACATAAAAATTTCATTTTTCAAGAGATTTTCAACAATATAATGCTCGTAAAAATCGGAGCCTGGATGAGGCGGCGGCAAGGTGGCGTTAGCGGTGGCTAGTGGTGGTCCGGTGGTTTCTCTCTCCTGGCATTGCTTTGTGTTGATTTTTTGATGTATACGAGACTGATATGATATATCAGTGTATTATAGATAGTATCAGGAAAGCCTGATGCAATCAAGACACTGAATTAAATGCGAACAGGGATTGAAACAGCTGACTCTCTAAAGGCGACTGAAACTCGTAAGTGTTTCACTTGGATCATAAAATCAGGATATATGCATATCATATATATATATATATATATATATATATATATACTGCGTGGATGATTGCATATCTATTTTATTTATCTTGTTAATTTAATTAATTCAAAATTTTGGTTTTAATTAAAATATTTTGTAATGAAAAATAAAATTAAGTTTTTTTTAATTAATTAATTTTAATTAAATGAAAGAACTTTACATATTTAATTTTTTTACAAAACATCACGATTACGATGTTTTTTTTAAATCAGATATCTTGAAAAAATGTAAAAATTAATTCCTAATTTTGAATTAATTAAATAGAAAAATGTTTAATCAAAATAAATTACTATTTTTCAAAAAATGTGTAACAAAAAATAAAATAAATAAATATCTTTAATCACTATCTTAGCTGAAACGCTGGAGGAAAAATTGTGCATTTATTAAATTTTATTTGTTACGCATTTAAATATGAAAAAATAGTTTGATAAACCAAAATCTTTAGAATCGTGTATTCGGAAAGATGTTTGCTTCTTTTCGATCGTGTGGTTTTTGAAATTAATAAATTTATTTTAATTAAACGAATTTTTATAACCCTAAAAATTGTTTTAAAAATCTAAGTGGGAGAGAAAATTTATTCACAGATAAATTTTGCGATCTCTACACCAGTTTGTAGGCGATACAATTAAATCCTGCGTGTCTACAGTAAGGCATTCCCCCCCAACAGACAGATTAATTGCGGTATCGCCAGTACAAACCTCATTTAGGGATAATTCTGGATAATTGTTAGTGTAAATCACTTCTCCATCTGAAGGGTTCATTGCGAATCGATTAATTTGGGATTAGGTGATGGTTAATACTTAGCTGTATATAATAATATCCTCTCCATTTAAATCACTGCTATTATATACTGGACCAAAACTATGTCAGTTATTTAATTTTACTTGGCATGGTCAGTTTCCTAGACAGTAAAATTAAAAGGAATTGGCTTGTCTAGTCTTATGAAGGATAGTAGAGGTCCTCCCATCGCGTCATGCAATTCTCAGGTTACCAAGCTGCTGGAGAATTAATTTTAAAATGGTAGAGAGAACCAAATTAAAATAAATTCAAAGTTTTACATATCATAATTGACATTTTTTTTAATTATGTGATTCTCAGGATTAAAATGACTTTCAACCCACTCTCTTTAATACTCAAGGAAACCAAACTAAAGGGACTGAATTTTATTGATTGAAAATATAATTTGGATATAACTTTAACTACAAATGGTATTCTTTCAATACCAGGAAATGTGTTTGTTTCTGAAAGAATACCATTTGTAGTTAGAGGGCTATAGACTGGTGTGAAAAAGCCAAAAGGCAGATGCTTTCACTGCAACCAGACCTGGCATTAGAAAAAACTATGTCCGGTATTTCTCATAAGGCAGAACAAACAAGGTAATTTCTCTTCATTGTTTGTGAAAACATGTTTAGCAGTGTTATCTACCAGTACCTGGTGTGTAGATACGGGAGCCACTAATCATGTCTGCAAT
>JAULJZ010149603.1:10001-31032 GCA_032270985.1 Heliamphora pulchella | reverse complement strand
TAAAAACTAAGACTCATACATTATAATAAAAATATGAAATAAAAGTTTAAATAATTATTTTACAATCTATTTAGTAAGAGAAATAACAAATATCTAATAAAAAAATTCATATAAATAAATGACATATAACAAATAAATAACAATTAATAATAATTATATGATCTAATGACTCTTTTTTTCTAATTTGTAAAAGTAAAATTTTTTAAATTTTTTCTATATGAATCTCACAATAATTATATATGTAATCTAATTGTTATATTTTTTATTTCTTTATATATATATATATATATTCGGTTTTCGGTTTGATTCGGATTAAACCCAAATTAACTCATGAACCGAACCAATATTATTAGTTTGTCTTTTTTGGAACCTAGAATTAAACTAATTACTTGTAAAAATCGAATCAACCCAATTCATAGAGGTCGAATTAGTTCAATTTTTGAATTTCTCGAATTTCTTGTGCACCTCTAATAAAAAATATATCTTGGCATAGCCAGATTCACGAACATAGTATTTTGCAAGAGCCATGATGAGTAGAACTTGAAAAGAAGAGGATAAACCATGCCTAGAACAAGAAGGATGACACTCACGATTTACTTTTTCAGCTCATATCAATTAGAGTAGTAAAAAAGTATAATAATTTTATTAAACACTAAAAAATTACTAAAGATAAAAATAAATAAAATAAAATAAGTAACTAAGCAATTATTCTAAACGGGGCTAGTATTTGTAATTTCAAAAAACACAAAAAAAATTTCCACTTATTTTTCATGAGAAAAAGGACCATTCACGTCTTAAGTAATCTAAGTTTTTGATTGAAATAACTGTAATACTCTTAATTAAAAAATTAACTCTATTTTTAAAAAATTAAAGAGTCAAAAGTTATTCCAAACGTTATACTTGAAAACAAAAAATAAAAATATATTAAATATTGTAGTTAAAAATAGGAAACAAAAAAATTTCAAAAAAATTATTCTAAATAATCGAACTTTTTTTCTTATTCAATTTTTTTCGAAAAAGATGCTAAACCTCTAAAGATTCAAGTTTTTCAGACATTACAAACAATCTTAAGTTGTTTTCGTAATCTAAAATTGGGTAATGTACATAAAAGCGATAAATAATTATGTGAAATCATAATTTTTTTATACAATCTTAGTGATGAGACTATATATATCGCAGGATTATTTGTATTATGTTTGTTTATTTTGTGTTGAAATTTTTTTGACAAGAGTTAGATGAAAGAGAAAGAAATAATTCAGAGAAAGACTAATATTCCTAAGAAAAGATATATGGAATTACTTATACCATATATGCGGGACAAAATATTAAATCTTAAACAAATGAGTAAATAGTCCGAAAAGACAAAATCTAAAATCGTGCATGAACCCTATAATAAATATAATCTAATGATAAAACCAATTGGTCTCGTTTGATGTCGTGATAACTCAAAATTGAATTGTACTAAGAAATTCAATATAATCTAGTCTCTTGTTTGTTTGCCCGATTAATAATCACTTTAATTCAATTTTCTTCTGCATTTAACCGAGACTATTGAATAAGTTATAGAATTATGCTGTATTAAATGGAAAAACAATTAATACCAAAGAGATTGTAGTATTATAGGAGATTACAATTTTTGGACTATTACTTAATACAATAGTTAAAAAATAATTATATTTTATAATTTAATTATAATTAATACAATGCAATGACACTATATAACTAGTAGTCTTGTACAATGATTCTCTCCCACAATTTCACTCATATCATCATATAACTAATATAATTATGTGTGGATCCTACAAAATCAGAACCAACCATGATCTCAGACACCATATATAGGGCACCAAGTGGCGCCTATATGATGGAAAAAAACGTATTAATTAAAAAATGAGTAACACCAAAATTCACAAGCCTACTTGAATTAAAGATCTAGTAACAAATACGAATGAGAGAAGTTCTCTGAAACTTATTGTTTATCAACAACTAAATAATCATACGGCTATTACATGGTATTTATAACGACCTAACCCTAATCGAATGGGAAAATCATCAATTAGGCAGCATAATCTTTCCTAAATCCAAAATTAACAAAAAATTACCAAAAATGAAAATTTTGACTTAAGGTCAAATTTGGACACTAAAAACATAAAAAAATGTGCCAAAACAAACGACACTTAAAAAAAGTTACCGGAAAAAAGTTATTACTAAAACAAAAGTTTCATAAAACGGCAAAATCACAGTTTTCGGGGCTCAAAAGATGAAATTTGGTCGAAAATCGACTTATATCATAGCATAGTAATGAGTCTTGTTCATTAGGTCGTTTCTAATCGAACATGGGCCTTTCGAGACTAATTTGACCTCGACGGGCTACGCCTCTATTGTCACTTTTTAACTTGTTGACGATCGTAGACTTTCATAAAAGAAAAGCCAATGAACTCTGCATCATCCTTGGCTTGAAAAGAATTCACCCTCGAATTTAAGTCCCCATCATAAGAGACATCACCTTAGAATGGGATCAAGTGTTTCACATTTAATACGTTGTTGTATGGATGGAACTTGGAAGCTTCAATCTATAAGCATTTGGATTAATCTTCTAGATAATCACTACTGAACCAATTTTTTAAGCCCAAAATGAGAAAAAAATGTACAAATCAAGTATTATTATGTTTCAAAACTTTCTAAACAAATAATATACATAATAAGATAATATTATAGGCTGATCAAAGCAAACAAGTCATTAATAAAGTTCTTACACACTAAAATAAGTGAAAAAGTCAATCCTTGTCAAACTAGCTTAATTTGACTTAAAAGTCTATACCTATTTAATCAATTACTATAAAAATTATGATAATTCATGAGAATACTAAAGTAATTATAAACTTACTAAAATAATAGATTTTAGTAGGTAGGAACACCAAAAATATACACTAAATTAATTTTTTTAGGCATTTTTTTTACACAAAATGGTGCTAAAACATAACTTAAACCCCAAAATTAATGCAAATAAGCTTTTGTTCTACCCCAAACTGACCCTAGCCGACTTCCTCACCTGCCATATCTGAAATTTTGAGTCTCCAAAAGATTATGCCACCCCATGCAACCAATGGAGCAAAAAGAAATTTAAAATAAAATTTTCAAACACATAATTGCATTTACTACCCTCTTGTCTATATAAACAAGCCAAACACCACCTCAATTCTTCTCATTTTTGTCCAAGAGGGTGACGGTTCATAATTTTCATTGTTCTTGAGAGTTCATGTGAGTTTGAGAAAAGAAAGAAGAAGAAGAAGAAGAAGAAGAAGTAGAAGAAAGGTTCAAAAAGGAATGTCTTCGGAGACCAAATTTGTATAAAGTCAAGTCCTATAATCATCCACCATTCATCAAGCCCTCAAACAAGTAAGTAAAATTTCTTAATTTTTTATCCAATATCACCCTAAAACTCCTCTCAACTCATCTCTTAAAACAAAAACAAGAACAAGAACAAAAAATGGATTAAAAAAGCGCTGTAATAAGAAAACTATGATTATTCATGGTTTTTATGACAAAAAAATGGGTCCATCCTCACATCTGAGATAGGGCATGGTTTTTATCAGAACTCGAAAAACAATGAGCCCCTACGTTCAAGGGAGGAGCTGAACCGAGAGTAGCAAAAAAATGGTTGTGAGCTATTAAGAAGTTATTTAACTCAATGGGAGTGCAAACCAATGCGGGTCAAGTAACTCTAGCAGCACATCTACTGGAAGGAGAGGCCGATTACTGGTGGTTTATGATTGACAACACCCAAGATGTAGCAGGTCTAACTTGGAATCAGTTTGAAGAATTATTTTTAGAAAAGAACTTCCTAGCTCCCTTTTAACAAGGACAAGCCAGAGAATTTCTAGAACTAAAACAAGGATCTATGTCAATAACCCAGTACATTAACCACTTTGAAGAGTTGAGCTGATTCATTGCGACCATCATACCTGACGAAGAATCACGGGCACGAAAGGTCAAGTGGGCTCTAGAACCCTCTATCTGAACTAGAGTCATCTGCTTACAGCTTCCAGCATACTCTTAAGTAATACAAGCAGCCCTATTGGAGGATACAAACTTAGCTGACTCTAGAAGAATTTAGAGTCATAAAAAAAGAGAGTATTGTTTGATTCTAGAGCATCAAATTCTTTCATATCTTTGACATGTATGTAATCTTTGCCCTTGGAACTCGAAGTGTTAGATTAAACTCTAAGCATCATTACACCCTTAGAATATCACACGTGGTAGACTTTATTTGTAGAACGTGTACGTTGAGAGTACCGACACCCTTATACCATGCAACTTGCGAGTCATGGATTTTAACGAATACGACGTGATTCTCAGAATGGACTGGCTCTCTGGACATCACGCTATCATCGATTGTCAACAGAAGAAGATATGGGCGCAAGTAAAGAATGACACTATCATTCGGTTTCAAGAAAAATGACGTGAAATCCTGACACCGAGTAACGAAAAGAAGTGTAGATCAAGTAACTTCAACGGAAGATTAGCTTACATGGTCGTCGATACAAACGCCCTGTCAGCTACCGAGTTACCACGAGTGGCACGTAAATACAAGGACGTAATTTCGAGAAGAGCTTAGTAGGGATATAAAGCTATGTACTCTGAAAGAAAAGCAATTATGTTCATAGAAACTCTAGGGCAACACCACAGAAGTGAGAAAGCCAACTTGAAAACGAGAAGGCACAATGCTAGTAAATTATCCCCAACCTTTCACACGATAAAGTACGGGATAAAATTTCGGGGACGAAATTTGTTTAAGGGGACAGTTTGTAACGACCCGGTTTGGACCCTAGTTGTAACAACTCGATTGGTAATGACCCGTGTAAAAACTCAGCCTAAATCATAGTATTAGTAACAGTTAGCCGACGAAATCTTAGGTTGCTAGAAAGATGGAAACCCTAACTCAACCCGAAATCCTAATTCGATTCGAAAACCCTAAGAAGACCAAATACTCAAGAGGCAAAACTCTAATACTTAGAGAAAACTCCCAACATCCTAAATTAAGTAAATAACATGAAATATTAGATTAAAAATCAAAATTTCTCATAATTAGAATAAAATGACTATTTTGTTCTTATTCAAAATTTGACACATGGACATCTTAAATCAAATATTTAAATACAATTAAGTAATAAAAGACAAAATAATATCAAAAAATAACAAAAATGCCCCTAGTGGCCGGCCACCTTAGGATGTGTGCCCAAAAATCACTTTTTACATTTTTAAACCCAAAATGAGAAAAAATTGTACAAATCAAGTATTATTATGTTCCAAGACTTTCCAAATAAGTAATATACATAATAATATAATATTATGAGCCAACAAAAGCAAACAAGTCATTAATAAAATTCTTACACACTATAATAAGTGAAAATGCCATAATAAGTGAAAATGCCAATTCTTGTCAAACTAACTTAATTTGACTTAAAAGCATATACTTATTTAATCAATTGCTATAAAAATTATAAAAATTCATGAGAATACTAAAGTAATCATAAACTTACTAAAATAATAGGTTTTAGAAAGTAGGAATACCAAAAAGATACACTAAATTAATTTTTTAGGCATTTCTTAAACAAAATGGTACCAAAACATAACTTAAACTCCAAAATTAATGTAAATAAGCTTTTGGTCTGCCCCAAACTGATCCTAGCCAACTTCCCCACCTGCCATATTTGAAATTTTAAGTCTCCAAAAGATTATGTCACCCCATGCAACCAATGGAGCAAAATAAAATTTTAAATAAAATTTTTAAACGCATAATTGCATCCCCTACCTTCTTGCCTATATAAACAAGCCAAACACCACCTCAATTCTTCTCATTTTCGTCCAAGAGGATGAGGATTTAAAATTTTCATTGTTCTTGAGAGTTCTTGCGAGTTTGAGAAAAGAAAGAAGAAGAAGGGTTCAAGAAGGAAAATCTTTAGAGACCAAACTTGTATAAAGTCAAGTCCTATAGTCATCTACTATTCATCAAGCCCCCAAACAAGTAAGTAAAACTTCTGAACTTTCTGTTCAATATCACCCTAAAACTCTTCTCAACTCATCTCTTAAAATCCAAACAAGAACAAGAACTGAAAATGAATCAAAAAGGCGTAGCAGTAAGAAAACTAAAATTGTTCATGGTTTTTATGGTGAAAAATGGGTTTGCATGTTTGTAGTTATGAGTTGTGCAGTTTGTAAAAATATTGGAACAAAGATATATAAATCTTAAACACATGCATACAAAGAAATAGGACAAAATCATGATACACCATGAGCTAAGAGACAAAACCCTTTAAGGCCTAATTTTTAGGCTATTTTAGCTTTTTGTCCCAAAATTTGATTTATCATAACTAAATGTAGAAAAATGATTTAAGTGTAATTTTTATATCTAGACCTAGGTTTTAAAGTTATCTTTCATAAAAAACTAGTTTGAACTAATTTTATTGAGTAGAACTCAAGATATGCCATTGTTGCTAAAAAGTGTCAGTTTCTTACCAACCCGAATTTCAGACAACCTTAGTTTAAAATGAGATCCAAGTTTAGGTCAAAACATGAAACTTGTAGATAACATGTATATCTTACTGTCCACCAAAAAGGAGCCTAAAAGATTGAGATATGATAAGTCAAAACACACTTCAAAGCCACTGTTGTAAATCTGTGACTGACAAAGCCTTTGTCACATGTTTTTATATGTCCCAACGTGCTCAGAGGACGGGGCATCACATAACAAGTCATTCATAAAGACCCTCCCAAGTCTTGAACGTTGTCTTCCACTCATCACCGGGTCTAATCTGATTCTGGTGGTACTCGGTCTTCAGATCCATCTTGGAGAAGATTTTAGCTCCTGTCAATTGATCTAGTAAATCATCTAGTATGGGAATTGGAAAACAATACTTAATAATGATCTTGTTAATAGCCCTACTATCAACACACATCCTCCATGTGTCGTCTTTCTTTGGGGTGAGCAGTGCTAAGACAGCACAAGTGACTGATACTTTCCTTGATAAATCCCTTAGACAATAACTCTTCCACTTGCCTTCGTAACTTTTCATGCTCCTTTGAGCTCATTCGGTAATGGGGTCGATTGGGCAGATTAGAACTTATCACCAAATCAATCTAATGTTGTATGTCCCGCAATGGCGGTAACCCAGCTGGAAGTTTTTCAGAAAATACATCTGCAAATTCTGTTAACAATGGTTGAACAAGTTTTGGAACTGCTCCTTGCTGGTCATCTGTAGGATCTTCCTCGGCCACTAACACAAAAAAAAACTTGGTGTTGGTGATCTCCTCCTTGAATTGCGCCCATGTCAAAAAATTGACTCCCTCTCCTACCATTGGCTTGGGTACAACCCCTTTAGTTAGTAACAACACGATCCTGATATTATCGAATAGCAAATTGTAAGTGTTGCTTCACCCTTCATGCTTGATATTACGATCATACTGCCACGACCTACCCAATAGAAGGTGATATGCATCCATAGCAACAATGTCACACCACACTTGGTCCTTATATTTAGAGCGAACGAAGAAAGAAATCAAGCACCATTTTGTAACTTTTACCTCATTTCCTTTCTTGAACTACCCCAGTTTGTAGGGTTTGGGATGTTATTCCGTCTTTAACTCCAGCTTTTGGACTACCTCATCAGATACCACATTTTCACAACTTCCTGAATCAATCACGAAGCGACACACATTTCTGCTAATGGTGCATGTAGATAGGAAAATATTGTTGCGCAGCCACGGGTCTCCATCAGCCTCTTGAGGAGTTAAACAGACTCGTCGAACAACCAGGATGGGTCCTTAATCTCTAGGAACCTCCTTTTCATTGTAGTTTAGGTATAGATCTGAATCATACTCTGGGGCCTGCTCAGTTTGATCTCCAGTTGGGTTGTCTGTCTCTAAGAACAAAGCTTTGCAAAGATTATTACTCTTCCGACAATCTGTAGCACGATGTCCAGGTTCACCACACTTGAAATAACGCATGCCACCAACAGTCGCATTATAGGGTTGTGGCACTACTATTTTCGCTACTGGTGGGGTGTTTACAGCTCTATTTGAGGAATTAGGATTTGCCAATGCACGAATAGAATTACCTTAGTTACCAGCGGTAGCTCTCCGACCAAACTGCTTCTCTAACTATAAAGCTCTTTGATGGGCTTTCGACAACGAATATAGATCAAATAAGTTGAGACTGTCCCGGAATTGCTGATGTAGTCCTCTAATGTATTGTGACACCAACTGCTCCTCAGTTTCAAACAGATCATTCCTGGCTAAAAGTTGAAAAAAATCTACAGTATAATCATCTATAAAGCGTGTTCCTTGACTCAAGTTTTGCAACCGCTGATACATCAACCGTGAGTAGTTATGGGGTAAAAAGGCAGCACGCATGTGTTTTTTAAACTTCTCCCACAAATTGATTTTCTGTTTACCTTGCTTGGTTTTGTTCAACTTGACTTGCTGCCACCAAGAAGCAACTCTGCCTCGGAGTCTGGTAGCTACCACTGAAACCTGTTTGTCATCGAAAACCTCCTTGAACTCCAAGACCACTTTGACAGTATCGATCCAATTGGAAAACTCCTCTGGCATCAGACCCCCTAAAACTCAGGGATCTCGATCTTCAGACTAGCTTCCTAGCACCAGGTATCATGGTTGTTAACCAAAAATCTCATGCCTCTTCCCCTTGACTGTTGGTCAACAAAAGGGTTGGAGGTGGAATCGTCATCTGAAACCTCCTCTTCCACGATGAGATGTCGATTTGGTTGACGGTCGCGAGGTAAAATGACAGCAGTTAAGGTAGCCGTCTGCTCCGTTAAGGCAACAATGAACTCCTCTACGCGGGTCATTCATTCTTCTGCTCGAGCCTCTCGTGCAGCGTCATCCCGTTCATACGCCTCTTCAACAGTAGCAAATCTTCCCCCTCATCCCCTATTTGAAACACCACCACGTGCCATGATCAGCATTCTGGCAAGGGTTTACCTCTGATATCAACTGTGCAGGAAAGAGTATTGGCTAAAGAATGAGCAACACCGAAATCCACAACTCTGCTTGAATTAGAGATGCTCTCTCTAATAACAAACACAAATAAGAAAAAAATTCTCTGAAACTTATTATTAATCAATAGCTGAATAACTCTACGATTATTACATGGTATTTATAACGACCTAGCCTTAATCGAATGAAAAAACCATCAATTAGATAGCACAATCTTTTCAAAATTCAAAATTAAGAAAAAATTACCAAAAACAAAAAAATTTGACTTGGACACTAGAAACATAAAAAAACGTGCCAAAACAAACACTTAAAAAGAAGTTACCAGGCAAAAGTTATTACTAAAGTAAAAATTTCCTAAAATGGAAAAATTGCGATTTTCGAGGCTTAAACAATGAAATTTAGTCAAAAGTTGGCTTACGTCATGGTATAGCGATAAGTCTTATTCGTTGGACCATTTTCAATTGAACATGGTTCTTTCGAGGCTAATTCGACATCGGCGGGCCGCGCCTCTACTATTACTTTTTAACTTGTTGACAATTGTAGGCTTCCATAAAAGAGAAGCCTATTAGCTCTGCATCACTATAACAATATTCAACACCAATTATTAATTTTCACGTTCATTTATTATTAGGAGAAACAACAGTATAAAAGTGATTGACCCCACTTAAAACTAATTAGCTAAAAATAAATAAAATGATATATTAGGAGAGTTTGTTGTAGTTGAATTATGAACTTATAAATTATAACTAAAAATATGCATATGTATATGACTTTAACTAGAAGTTGCAATGCTTATTAAAATTCGTAAACTTATAACTTAAAATAATAAAATTTGTGTTTATTAATTTAAAATCTAAAGTACACTTGTTTGAATTTTTTAAAACTTTTTTGCTAAACTACAAACTTGTGATGCCCCGAATTTTGGATTACATTCAAAACAATAAATAACTATGTTTGCAAAAAACTAAAAAAAATTACCTATTCATATCATAAAAGATTAAAAAAAAAACACAACAGAGTTAAAAAAATATTACATCCCAACAGTAAAATTTAAGAAGTGTAGCAAAAAAATAAAATTTAACACATTATCCAACAAAAATCTAAACAACTTAAATCAAATGGTGGTGGACATAAAACAACTTCTAGCTAGCTAAGCCACAACTCCACCTCTTCCTTAACAAACTCCTCAACTGGTTCCTTCAGGTCCTTACAATTTGGTATGAAGGGCCATGAATTGCGAAACCCAAAGAAACAAAAACAAATACAAATACTTGTAAGGAAAAAAAATATGCTGAATAAATCACCAAGTATAGACAAGATATGCATGTTGAGTTTCATGATGACAGTTTTTTTTTTTTCACTAAAGTTAATTTAAAGTAGATTATATTAGATTCTCGCGACTATACAAACCATCCTAACCCTGATCATCAAGTTTGAAAAACGCTATTTAAACATCAGTGATGCCTTCATAGTTAAATTAGGTGTTCAATAGAGGCATCCAAAGGGCAAATGTGTGAAATCTAAGGACTCAGGCTTTTGAATCTTAGATCAAGATTCAATGTATGATCTACGCAATCTATTGTCATATCATTCTTCACATGGTACAATGATATTCTCATACACTATGTTTTCATTTGCTATGTTTTCATTTCTCATGTTTCTATTCCACCCTTATTCGGGTGCATGACTTATGGCGTAATACAACTCATAACATAGTACGACTCATAACATATATGGATCATATCCAAAACTCCAAGTACTAATTGCTTTTAATCTTTGAACGACAAAATGAAAAAAGTCATGGCTCATGGTGTGATATAACTCATGATATAGCACGACTCGTGACATACATAAATCCTACCGAAAACTTGAAGTACTAAATGCTTTTAATCTTTGAACAACGAAATAAAAGGGTTGTGACTCCGCAATCCATTCTGATGAAAGTTAACATGTATTTGAACGTTGGTGTGGCATGGCATATTTAGTTGGCATAAGGCATGACATGTAATATAAATAATTAAAAATAGTCACCACATCATCATGCTTGAAAGGATAGCATAAATCTGAGATATAAAATAATAAATGATAAACTACAATTTGTTTAACAAAGCAAAGTATTTGAAACACACATAAAACCCATTAAAGGACATAATCTCATGAAAATAGCACCATAAATATAAAGCATAATTTTTCTTCATAATCTGTCAAAATTCAAATTTTGTCACATAAAAAATCCAAACACAGTCTTAACGTTTACAAAATTTTATGAAAATTTATAGAGACATGCGTGGGGACGTTATAGAAATCTAGGACTTGTATAAGAAATTTTGGGATAAAACCTATTAGATTAGAAAGATAAAAAAAGGATAATTAGTCCAAATAGTTTCCAATAAAAATTATTTTTTTACTGAAAATGGCATTATTGCCGAAATGGCTGTTCAAGACAACTTTTAAGTCATTTGGAAAAAAAAATTATTTGAGTGGTCAAGACCAACACTTTGAGTCTCAAGAAAAATAACACACATAGAAGACATACAAGACAAGTTCCACTTAAAAGTTCATATTACAATTCAACGTCTAGGCCCAAAAATAAAATCTCACAATCTTAAAAGTCTATATTGGAATATCTGGGCAGACTAGTAGAGGCAAGCACCCTCAAAGGCCTTTATTCCTTCATAGCACGACTTTGCCGCTTTTATACAAGATATATACTTGAGATAGGAAGTAAATCCAGATATCAAAACTTAAAGACAAAAGGTCTAAGAAGGAATACATGAGGGGAGGTGTAGAAAAATATATAAGTACAGATTGCTCTTTCTAGCATCTCAAGAAAAGGAGATGAGAGATGAGAGATGAGAGATGAGTTTTTTTATAAAATAAAAAAAAAAAAAAGATCATGAGGGGAGCAATACATGCATATAATTTAAACTCCAACCTTAAACTTGCAAAAATGATGATGAAGAAGATATGGAAGAGATAATGTAGATAAACTTTTTTGAAGTAGTCTTCCTCTTTGATCCTTCAAACCTTCTTTCTTTTCTTTTCTTTTCTTTTCTTCCTTTTTCCTATCTTTTTTCTCTCTTTTTTTTGCCTTCCCAAACACTCTAGATCTCCTCAAACTTAAAAAATTTCATGCATAGGAGAGCAAGATTGCTGAGTTTTAAAGACCTTAGGTGCATGAGATAAAATGATAACGGAAAAGGGATCGATCATGCCAAGTGGCATGAAGGTCATGTGAACTCCCTTAGCAAGAGAGGGATTTTTTGGTTAAACTTGCACCCAAAGGAGGGAAAAAAGGGAGAGAAAATCTAGCCAAATGGGAAAAAATGCTTAAATTATATAGTTTAGTTTTCATAGGTGAAATGATGGAAGAAGAAGAAATAGGACAAGTGGCATGGGGACATGTGAAGGCTCTTACATGGAAGTGTCTTTTTTTTTTTTTTTTGTAAACAGAAAAGATAATTTCATATATATATATATATATATTAGAAAGGATGAGAAGCAACACAAGGAGTAAAACCCCTGTTAAGACGCCATCAACATCCATAAGCAGAACAAACGAGCCTCATTGGTTGACAAGAGGCCAACTAATGCTAAGGCCAAATTCAAGACACAAGAAAACAAGATCATACACAAGTGAAGAGCAACATCCAACAACATAATGAGCTTAACAGACCAATGCATATAAGCCCCATCCAACAGACCAACAAAGCATATCAGCAAATCAAACATATCAGACCAATACACTCAGCACTGAATACCAAATCAGCAAAAGAGCAAAGCATCAAACCAGCACAACTGCCTCCCAGCTTGTTTGATTTCTCCGCTAATGTAGAATCCCTTCTAGATTGAGGATTACATCTTTCGACTTTAGGAACCTCCCTTCAACTTTCTCCTTCGTCCAAAGACCAATCCTAAATTTGGTTAGATATACTATATCTGACCATTCAATTTGAGCATTGTCAAAAATTTTCTTATTTCCTGCCTCCCATATCGACCACATCTCAGCTGCTACAGTAGTATCCCATAGTATACCTGTAATCACCTTCTTCCTTCCTATTCCTCATAAGTTCAGCAGATTGATAACGGAATTCGGGCATACCCATTATGCACCCCACCATGCTACTAAGGCAGACCATATTTTCCAAGCTATAGGGCAAGTGACGAACAAATGGTTCACTGTCTTCTTGATTTTGTTAATCACTAGTTCCCATGTGTTGCCCCTACTCATGATTGCTCCCAATGGTAACCCCAAAAATTGCATAAGCAGATTCCCCTTTTGACATCTCAGTTGTCTAGCTAAGAGATTTGCTTCAGAATCCTGCAATCCCACACTACAAACCACACTTTTTTGGAAATTAACCTTAAGACATGGAAGTGACCTCCTTTTGCAACTAACACATTCAGGCTTGAGAAAAAAAGATTATAAAATTTTGATTTTGGTTATATCTATGCATATATATAAGGCCTCAATTTGTTTATTTAATTATATAAGTTGGGTATTATAAATATAAGTATATATGACCTTGTTTAAAATAAGCATAAAGTCAGTTTAGCATTGAAGTAAGGCCTCTTTTTGATGATTAGATAATGAAAATATGTTAGGCACTATATAAGAAAATTATTATATGTTAAAAATATATATTTGAAGATGGCATGATGAAAATTAGGCCAATTGGTAAATTTTTTAAAAATTGGCCTTATATGCATTTTTTATGTATATAATTTTTTATAACTAAAGCAAGCAACTTAAGACGTTAATTTTTAAACAAACTGGAATAATAAATTCTGATTTTTATCATATGTTTGTGCACATAAGACTTTGGTTGGGTTTAGCAAATAAACTTTGAGCAAAAATTTATTTTGGTGAAAAAATGCTTTAAGTCCTATGTAATGACAAGTCAACACAATTTGTGAATCCACAGGTCAAGGTTGGTTCTTGGATTGCATTATGGGTCCAAGTGGGCCTAAGCTTCAAAGAATTGGGTTAAGGGTTCAAATAAGGCTCATGATTTTTCTTTGGGCTTTAAACATGGTTGGACTGATCCTATAAAGTTTCATAAAGATTCAAACAAAAAAACTCAGGGCTAAAGTTCAAAGAAAAACAAAACTCATTAAAACGCACTTTAGAACAATTAAATACGTAAGCACGTAGTTATTTATTTATTATATTTTATTTTTTAAAAATTACTGAATCGTTACAAAGCTAAAATCTATAGTTTAGGCAGGAACAAACACCCCATTAAAGGAGCTAACTTAAAGCCCTTGAATTAAACAATTAAACTTTTTTACTCTATTTTTTCTCATTAAACAAAGAAGTATTAAGGGCTTCTCTGCTATAATAGCACGGAGCTGTTAGACTAAAGGACAACTCTTAGTTCTCAAAGTTAAACTCTAATAATTAAGGGTTTTTTTTGTTTTTATACTTTAAATCCAATAACATCAGTACTGTTATAGCAGAGAAGCCGAACTCTAAAAAAATTGACTTTAATCCTATAGCCAAACGACCTGTTAAAGTGGTAACTTTTGCTTATGAAGGCAGCAAAGAGGCATCTTGGTTTAACTTCTTCCAACTTAAACAGGCTATGGAGAATGGTGGGATGCAAAATGCAGGAGTAGGTGGCAGTGTTAGCTTCGTCGAAAGCTTCAACCACCGGTCGTGGCTGTTCGGCGATCGGAACGCCTCCGGTTGTATCTTCCAAAGTGATCAGCCCAGATGCAAAGTGTGTGGAAAAACTGAAACTCCATTGTGGAGGAAAGGACCTGAGGGACCAAAAGTAAGTTCCTCTCACAATGTTGCTTTTGTTGTTGTGATTGCATAGATGCTTTTGGGACTTATCCCTTTTACTTTATATATTTGAAGAAACATTAAAAACAATAACAATAGTAACAAAAATAGGCCTCGTTTGGTAAGCGATCTATAGTCGAGTTTTTTGCTTTAAACAACTTTTAATCTAAATAATCAAGAAATTCATTGTTTTGATGCAAGTAACCTAAATATTAAATGCTTATTTGATTTTAAGTCAAATAAGCAACAAAGCAATGTGCCATGACTTATAGTAGCTTTACACCAAATGAAAATTGTTCTTCAGAAAACTATTTTTTCATTTTCACATAAATTTTGTTTGATAAATCTAGATAAAATAGATGTGAATAATAATAGTAATGACAATTCTGGAAAAATGTATGAAGGTATTTTAGTTCAAAAGAAAAAAACATAAAATTCATTTAAAGTAATATGGCAATAAGCCTCCTTTGCCAAACGAATTAAAATGGTTTTTTTGAGACTTTAAGCCGGCTTATGTGTGGATAATTTAATAAATTAAAAGAAGAAAAGGAAAGGGGGAGAGAGAGAGTGACTAAAGTGAATTATTTGAAGTGCATAATATGAAAAGTGAGATTTTGAAGTGGAAAGTGCCTCCCCAAATTTTTTGAAAATATTTTTTCACTCTTATATTTAAAAAGTATTTTTACAACATGCAATGAGATATCTTAAAGTTCTTATTAATTCTTTATTTCGTGTGTATTTTATAATATATAATGAGATTGTTTGAATAACTTTTCACAATACATCAATTCTATTATGTTTGTTTGATTTATACTAGTCACTTGGACACACGCTATGTGCGTGTGCAATTCGAATGAAATTAATACGAACTAAAATTAACGTCAACAAAGTATAAAAGAAAAGAGTTTTAAGAGTTTTAGAGCGGTCAATTCCAGCAGATGATAACATTATCATATTTTTTTCTTAAAACAACTCTAAAATAACAAAATAAGAGATTCATCACTCCGTAGAGAGAGAAACTGACAATATAGAAATGTAAGTGGAACGTAGTGGTTGAATAAAAATAAAAGCTGTCTGTGAAGTTGTTTTGGAATGGTCTCACAATTTTGTCCATTTAGTTAGAAGTTAAATTGGCGGTTAAATTAGAATAATTTTAAGAAAATAAAATGCATGACAGAGCTTCAAATATTTGTAACTGCTAAGTTAAGAGTTGCCCTTAATAGCAAATAGATAAGAAGTACATACATGCTACTTTCTTTGCTTTTTATTATAAATATTAAAATGATGAACTTTTAATTTATTATTAGAATTATATCAACTAATACAATGACTTAATATAATAATTAATTATTATACCGATGTGTTAAAAATTACCATAAATTTTTTTTACGCACTTACTTTGGCTTCCAACCAAACAATTTTTTTTTTGTTTCCGCACCCAATGTGTTTGTTGTGAAGTGTTTTAAAATAAATAAATTTGAGTTGACTTTAATTTTGAGTTCATACCAAATGACTGAAATAAGACGTATATATTTATTTTTCTTCTATTTTCCTTATGATTTAAATTTTAGACATTATGCAATGGATGTGGACTGAGATACTCAAGGGCCATGAAGAGGCAATGAAGAGCATGGGACTAGAGAAGCATATATTTTTTTTTTTTTTTAGTTAGTGAAAATAAAAAACTTGGAACTCTATGATAATACCATTTGTTGTTGTATTTTTCCCTTATGCTTGTGACATGGGATTAGTCTCTCATTTTTTTTCCTTGATTACAAATTTATGATCCTCCACGTGGCATTTTGCCACGTTATGTACAAATTAAATATATTTAGTGTATAGAGTGGTTCTCATTATTTATTTTTTTTAATTTTACTTTTTTTCCAAAATGGAGGATGTGGTTGATGATTGATGCTATATATTGCCTCAAGAGTTGTAGCGTACCGTTAGAAATTAAATATATTTTGATTTTTCAAATATTAAGGATGGGCTACTTGAATTATTCTAAGTCCTCTTGATTAATTTTAATATTAATTTACAATTTTTGACAAATTATTACTATGTCATCGATGACACGTGATATTTTCGATAAATAAATAATCGTGACCTACATAATGTGAATCACCATTTGTCTTTTAACTACTCAATAAAACTGAATCATCATGTATCTATCATAAAATTATTGCAACCATATAAGATTAGAGTACCATGTGCACTTGCCACATGAAATACCGAATAATTACTTGTCATTTTTTGTTGTTAATTATTTTGTTTGAATTCATAGTAATCTAGTTTAATATAGTAATGTGATATTTCTTGATTGGCAACATGAGTTATGTGAAAAAAAAAAAATTTATATTGTCCAAATACAATAGTAATGTACAGTATATACATAAACATGAAAACATTCTCATCTTAATTGTTAACTTTTGAGATTAAATTTTATTCAAAACTATATAACATAATATCAGAGCTAACATAATAAGAAAAAGCAGCATGCCTCTAGCCTACTCGATGTACACGAGAGAAGGCAAACTTCACATTGCTCGAGTATGAAAAAAAAAAAAAAAAACAGTTCAGTATATAAACATAAAAACACTTCAATAACTAGTTTTTAATATTAAATTCTATCAAAAACTATACAAATAAATTAATAAAATTAAATTCTGCTTTGCCTTTATTTTTTTCACAATTCATATCACTTCTCCTTACAACCACGTTAATTAGCATTTCAGGACCTCTCTTTTTGTGGGCAAGCCCAATTTTTTGCAGTATGTCATTCATTAATCTCCTATTTTTTTCCCATTTCTTTCTCTCCACAAATCCAACATCCAAACAACCACAAAAACAGTGAAAGGAACAATGAAACAGGGAACCTTTATATCAAGAAATTCTGAAAACTGAAGGACTCTTGTTTAAAGATAGTTGACCCCGTTCGCAATAATAGCATATTTACTTGTTTTCATCTTTAGGGAACTCTTCTATTTATTTAGTTAAATTATTATACTTTTTCAATTATTTACTAAGATAAACCTAAGTATAATAATTTTTTGACCAAAATATGAAGAAAAAGTTCACAAAAGACAATAAAAACCAAATAGCTAAAATAAACAAGATTTTATGTTGCTTATTTTGTCTTTCTTCAACTTTTTTTCATTTTTTCTTTAGAACTCTTTAACTTCTCCAATTCCTCGTATTGAACCAATCCGAAAAAATAAAAAGTTTCAGCAAAAAATGAGGGGAAAAAAGGCCATAAAAACCAAAATAAGCAAAAAAATCTCGCAAGATTTATCCGAAGCGGGGCTATCTAGTCCTTTGCACAAGAAGACCAAAACAAACCAAAAACTAGAGGTCATAACAAAAGTTCTGAACTAACAAACCGGGAAAGAGAGTGTCAAAGCAAAACACTAGAAAACACAAACAAAAACAAAAAACACAAAATCAAACTCACTACTTGCGCAGATCATCGGCTCCATGAGCAAAGTGGCACCTGTCCCCAAAAGTACAAGATCCTTTGGCAAACTTCTCGCAAAGTTTCGTCTTGAAGTTGCTCGCGGGGGCAGACCCCGGCATGACAGGTTTCTTTGCAGGAGGTCCAGAGGTTGCCGAACCAATGTTCACGATAAGCTCCCGAACCATCGCACTGGCTTCCTTGATCTGATCAAAGCTGCCTTCCAGCTCAATGTTCCGTAGGTTAGGATCTGACTCGTGCTCTCTTATCGAAAGCTTGGCTCCAGTCAGGCGGCAGATTTGCTTAGAGTTCACACCGCTTTTTCCGATGATGGCCCCGGCAAGAGAAGCATCGACACTGATCTTGGCAGTGGCAGAGGCACCAAAGCTGGCAGCAGCTGCAAGACCAGGTGGTGCCTGTGAGGGCTCCATCCGACCACCACCAAACCTGCCGCCCATCGGTCCCATGCCACGAGGATCTTCGTGGGATGGAATTGCCGGCTTCCCGAGCTCCCACTCACCATGAGCAAAATGGCATTTGTCACCGAACCTGCAGCCTTCAGCTGTGTTGTATTTGTTGCACATGCGGGTCTTGACAGCTTGAGGAGACGAACCTTCTGGAAAGGAAGGGGGGGCTACTGGATTTCTAGCGGCTGATGGTTTACCGCCAAGCATCTGAGTCACGGATTTAATGCCGCCAGGAACATAATGCAAGAAGTGGCATCCCTCACCAAATTGGCAACCCGAAGTGCTGCATTTTAAGTAAAACCAAAATTCATCAGATTTAAAAACATGGCAGAGCCAGAACTAACAGAAAATATCAAACGATACTTTTCAGAGTATGCAAGCAGTGGCTGAATATGGGATGGCAGAGTACCACATTTGGAGTATCATAATAAGATGTGAACCAACCACAGGGGATATGTGTGTGTGTGTGTGTGTGTGTGTGTATACACAGCAATAATGGTGAAAACATTTGCATAAACACGGATTATATAAGCTCACAACAGATTTAATTTACAAAAGAATTCTAAACTCGTCAAGGATCATGAGCATAAAGTCAACAGTAATTTCATCACTGAAAAAGATTTAGGATTTAGCATTCACACTGGATAATAGGATTGAGCATCTGCCCCTCAACCATTCAAGATGCAATCGTGTTTTTTTTTCAAACAAAAATATCTCAATAGCCACACAGCCTTCTTGTTTCATGCATCTAAGATTTAAAGTCTGGTATGAGTCGTATGACAAAACGATATTGAGGGATCTTGGCAACAGAGTTACCAAAACATACTAATCCCTTTAGAGATTTACATTTTGGAACACAAGCCTCAAAACATGGCATATTTTCATTATAAAACCGTAAATTTAGCTATCTGAAGCGAACCAGAAATTTTTCCCCACATTCCCTTAACAATGTCCCCAAGGCAGAAGAAATATAATATTGAACTACAATCTAGAAAGAGTTTTTGCCAAGATAACTATAGGGCAGAGGAGGATAATTCAAGTGTGTAACCATAGTTGTGCTTTTAAATGATTAGTTTAATGAATTACATTTTATTAGATGTTAATACTGAAATATGGGTGAAAAGGGGTGGCTTATATTTGTGTGAGACAATAAACTGATGGTCCACATTGCAAAACAGCATGAGCTGAGTTAAAATTGTTAGGGATAAATATAATATTTGCATTTGTGACTTATCCATTTAAAGAAGGGGGCAGGTCCCTACAACAAGCCATGGTAATGGATATGCAATACACAAATAAAAAATTCCACCATTTGCACTCTGGTCTGGGATTGAACCAGGTGGCAACAGATTATTAGACCGAACATGAGCTGCAATTATAATGATATATGCAAAACAAGTAAAAGCACATAGAAGTTGTACACAAATAAATTTTATGATGATTGATGACCCAATAAAGTATAGCCCTCCTCTTTTCCACTAATACACAAATTTGGGTGCATCCTTGTATCATTAGCATTGCATTAAGTAAATTCAACTGCCAAGCACAAACAATGTTTGTGCTCAAAAAGTTAAATATAAATCATACGATTATTCTCTATGCAGATGTTCGGTCTATTTAATTCCTAAATTCTACCACGCAACAGATATTCAGAACAGTAATAACATAGATACTCTGAAGAATAACATATATACCAAAAGAGACCCGGCACCAACATAATATAAATATAACAATTACCCAGCAATTCATGAACTAAGACTCAATTAAAAAATGCAGAAATAATTGAATGAAACTATGAGAAAACAAAACTAACAAAATTCAGAATGAAAGAACTATTTATCAATAAAATATGTTGCACAATAATCCTTTAGAGGGGCATGAAGACAAACCAATAAGTGAATTTTCATTATTTAAGCAGATTGCAGATTCTTGGAATTTGGAAAGCTTAAAATTTAAGGATTCAATCATTAGTCATGAAATAGCAACAAAAAAATTGAATTCTAAACTACATGCTTAAAATGAGCAATGATTGGAGTAGGCTTGTAGATATCAAATTATTAGAAAGAAAAGCACTTTAAACAAGAGAGCAAATTTCTTTCAGGCATTTAACATCCAAAAAAAAAAATTGTCCAGACTAATAATTATGTAAACCAATTCAAAGAGCATAAATGTTTTCTGAAATTAATTTATGTAAAAACAAAATTCTAGGAGCAACAGGACACATTTCTTTTACATTTTGATTTGCACAAACTCCACCCTCTCTACATTTTATAGCTTATTCTAGTTGATTTTTCTCCCAAGGAAAATCCT
>JAULJZ010149601.1:0-10291 GCA_032270985.1 Heliamphora pulchella | reverse complement strand
ACATTGCAGACTGCGGATCAGATTATGCAAATGTGCCTAGTTCAAGATGGCCATCAGAAACCTGGAAAACATGTGCTTAGATATTTTTAATGGTACAAGGAAAAATGAATTAATTCAGTTGCCAGTCAATGGGTTTAATCAGAGTATCAAATTCACTCAATCATTAAATGATATAGAGTTTGGAGATAGTCGCTCATTGATACGAGGGTTGAAATTTAAAAATCAAATATTAATTAAGATTTAAATAGATAAATAATTAAGAAGAAAACACATAATCACACTTACAATGGTTTTAGATTATACTTGATCAACATAATTTTTATTTTTATTTTTATTTTGTGTCTTTATGTACACCTCTATTCGGTCGGGCTCTTTTCTAGTTTTGTTTGCAATCTACATTATTAAGAAGGAACAAATATCACGAACTTCAAATATATATTGTACACCAATCAGACACTATTCCATTTGATTTCAAAACGATATGTTATCCAAAACATCAAATTAAACTCGAGGAACAAACAATTGATACTTGATCAACATAATCTCCATTTTTTTAGTGATTGTTTTTCATTTTAGTTTTGATTTTCTTAAAAGAAATTAGAAAAACAAAAAAATGTCACAAAAATTGAAAAAAAAAGAAACAAAGAAAATTATTTAAAATATAATTTATTTTTATTTTTAATGAACTTATAGTGTTTTAGCATTAATTTAAAATTAAAAATTATAAGTATAGGTATAACTATAATGAAATCCTAAAAACATAAGTATCTAAGTTTAAATCTTAAAAATTATATCTTTTAAAAATATACTTTATTTAGGCTATGTTGGTTTCAATATAAAATATTTTTTTATCAATAATTTTTTACATTTTTGAGTATCTGGTTTTGGTAAAAACTAAGTAAAATATTTTTTAATAAAATAAAATACTATAAACTCAAAACTAATTTACCTAAACAAATTAGTAATTCATTTTCGGTTCTTGAGTCTTGACCAACGATCATTCAGTACACCATCTAAAATCCCAGAAAGCAACGCACATATGCCATTCAAGTATGGCATGCTAAAAATGATCTAGATGATATAAACTTTCTTCTAATTTTAATTTGAAATGTTTAGGATGTTTTAATTACAACAACGGGCCATATTTTTTTTGGGGGTAAATTACATTAACCTTCTATGAGATTCACGAAAATATTTACCATCTCCCATGTGCTTTCTGAAATGTCACTAACCTCTCATCTGGTTTAGTTTTTGCATCAAATTAGTCAAATCGTCAATTTTTCGTTATTACTTAACGGAAAAAAAATTTTAATGTATATTTTTTTATTAGAAAATAATATTTTTTTTATATAATAATAAAAACAGTTTTGGATGAAAAATAGTTTTAATATTATTTTTTAATAAAAAAAATACATTGAAAAATAACTTTTCCATTAAGTAATAAAAACTTGACGGTTGGACTAATTTAATACAAAAACTAAATCAGAGAAGAGGTTAGTGATATTTCAGAAATTACGTGGGAGGCGGTTGATATTTTCGTGAACCTCTTGGGAGGTCAGTGTAATTTACCATTTTTTGTGAAAAATGTTTTATTTGAAATAATATTAAAGAGCTCTTATTTTAAAAATATATCTAAAACATCAGCCAAACACCAAAAGATAAAATAAAAAATTATTTTTATAAAATCATTTTGCATAAAAATATACAAATATTTTCTATATTTTACATCAACACAAATGGAGCTTTGATTTTAATTATATGAGCAAAGATGAGCACGCTTCGTTTTTTATATTATATTAATTTTTAGCAACGAAAATAATTTTCGTCGTCCATGTAAAAAGAATGCCGCCAAAATATGATGTTTCCCGCTAATTTTGATCGTGGCCATAAGCGATGAAAATATGGTGTTGCTAAAAATTTTAATACAATTTGCGACAAAAAAGTAATTCTCTCTCCAAAAGTCCTATATTTAGCGTTGAAAAGAGATCTTTAGGGACAAATATATAGCGTCGCTGGAAAATGTAATACAATTTGCGACGAAAATGTAATTTTGTCTCCAAACATCTTCTATTTAGCGACGAAATTCAAATTTTCTTTCCTTTTTCTTACCTTTACCGACAAAATTTATTTTCATCACTGGATCTTTAGGGACAAAATTTATTTTCATCACTGGATTTCGCTGGCAGGCTGCTGCACGGGGACGTGCTGCCCTAAAGTAGGTGGATTGTTATATCCTGATATTCCACATCGGAAAGGGAGAGAAAATTCCTGGGTTATAAAGAAAAAATCTTGAACTTCTACATAGCAACGAGGTCTTTTTCCAGATGGTAGAGACCATCGCAGAACTCAATTAAGCGTACTCACATTGGAGTAATGCAAGGATGGGTAACCTCTTGGGAAGAATAAAACTATGAAAGTTTTACCTAAATCGGACAATATCGTTGCCGTGAGAATGGTCAAAGTGTTGCACTCCCTAAGAAATTTTCACGCACAGCTATACTCTTCACAATTTGTAAAAAAAAAAAATGAACAAAAAAGCATGAGTTTAAAAACTCAGCAAATCACCAACTATAATTGCTAATTGGATCAATTACGCAAAAAAATAATGTAAATGAAGACATAGTGATTTTTTTTCTTTTGTAACAATATTTAATGCAACCAGATTTTTAATATGGAGACTAAAAATATATCAATATTTTTTGTGCAAAATAATAGACAATTTAATTTCTATGGGTTGCCAATTTAATTTTAATATACTAAAGTCTTATCGATTATAGTCACAATAGCCTGTGATAAGGCCCAAAATCACATTTTTGTTGGTAGTGAATCTCTAGATGGAACTAGTTTTGATGCCAATATTTAATCTCTATTGGCTAGGATCCAAATTATAGTCAAACTAGAGCCATATTTAGAATTTAACACATTAATTAAATCACAAAAATATACTATTTTCTCAAAGTTCTTAAAATATTGTCAAAATTTCATACATGATCCATTTTTTGTTTTCACAAAAACCAATAAGAGTAGAGCATAATATATATTTTATTTAAAAGTAAAACAAAATATTTGTTTGAATTGAAAGTATTTTCGAAGAGCTTTAAGAATAAACATAATAATAATGGTAAAACACTACTTACTTCTCGGCAAAATCTTCTTCAACCAAAAATTAATTAATAATGTCCTAAATGTATTAGTGTCTCGTCCTTCTTTTCCTTCTTCATTTTTTTCTATGTTCCAAGTCTCTGTCCTTTTTTTTCTTCCTTTCAAACCTGCGCCTAATATATATATTATGCCTATTAATTACATATGTATTCAATTTCACTAAATCAAATACTCTTTCTCTCTTGCATTCTGTTTTATTTTGTGACATTTTTTTTCTTTTTTTATTAATTTTTTGTGGGTATTACACCATCAATCACAAACAATGGCCATGAATTGGTAAAAATTGCTTATTAGCTTATTTTTCATCGTAGATTTTTCGTCTTTAATAAATTTTTTTCATCATTTAGTTAAACTATTATACTTTTTTAGACTCCTCTCATTAAGACGAACTGAAAAAATAGAAAATTTTGATAAAAGTATTTAAAAAGTTTAAAAAAAACAAAAATAAGCAAAAATAATCTAATAAACCAAATTGAATGTTGCTTATTTTCGTCTTTAATGTGCTTTTTTCATCTTTTGATAAAATTTTTTTTACTTTTTGATTTCATCTCATTGAAACGATTTGAAAAAATAAAAAATATAGTCAAAAATTGATTTATTTTTTGAAAAAACAAAAATAAGCAAAATATTACTTATTTGTCATGCTGGACCAATGTTATTATGAACCTGGCCACAACGTGCAATACCTAACTAACTAATGAGTTGTCGGTGATGTACGCTAAATACTTAGTGTGTTGGTATATTACCATTCTAATTTTTCATATGGATTAAGACCTTGTTTGCTTTTGGTTTAAAATCGAGCTTGTCGTCTGTTTGTGTAAAGTCAATATAGTTAATTGTCAAGTGACAAAAAGTTTTTTTGCATGATGAATTAAAATTAAATTTATAACTAAACAAATCTTTTGTTTATTTAATTTAAAGTAAAAAAAACAAAACATCTAGATTTAAATCATCCTGTCAAATGAAGTCTAATTTGGAATGGTTATGTGTGTAGGACTCTTAACATTTTTTTTTTCATTTGAAGCAATTTTTATAGATGAATTCGAGTCAAACGTTTGTATCATAATTCAAAAAGAAATAAATGAAACAATTGGAGGGTACAAATGCAGTGCAGAATAGAAAAAAAAAACTATAATTTTGCTTCAAGTACATGGTATGATGGGATATTGGTCCCACTATTGATGATGGTCTTTTTCAGTACGTATTTTCTAAACTTGAAATAGTTCACAAGCATATTATCCCTTATGCAGTATTTGGATTTTGGATTTGTCCCAAATAAATAAATAATAATAAATAAAAATTGATTCTTGAGGGAATTTATTATAAATTATTTTTAGTTTTTAGCTTATAATTTAACAAAAAGTTTGAAAATACTCTAACATTAATTATGTTTATACTTTTTTCTTGTACATTTTTTCTAAAATCAATAAACACAAATGGTATTGTTTTAGAAGTTTACGATTGTAACAAATAATTGTAACTCTTACTTGAAATCATAATTATATCTTTTTAACTATAATTTGTAATTTTGTGTTTCTGTATGTTGGCATTGGGTGTTGTGCTATTTTTTTGGTGTTGATGTTAGGCTGTTTGTTGTTTTTCTGTATTTTCTTGCGTGTTCCCTTACTTTAGGTAGACTTCCTATCAATCATATCATGGTCGTGCTTTGGCCTTGCTCTCTTGGAACGTAAGTTCAAAATTATTTTTGTTTGGGTGGTGAAAATAAAGTTCCCTTTACCGATAAAAAGAAATATAATTTGTAATTATAAGTTCATAATTTTGGCTACACTAAACACCCTCTTCATAAATAAGAAAACAAAATAATTGTTTGGACAAGTAACATTTATTTTTTCCTTATTTGTTCTTCTTCGCTATTCACAAATTCAAGAATCTAAGGCCTCGTTTGGAAATCTAGCTTTAAATTAGGCTTTTTGCTTAAAGTTATTTTAAGCTAAATAAGTAAAAAGTTCGTTTGGTAAACCGTGGGTGTGACTTTAAGCAAAAAAACAAAAAAAACTTGGCTTAAAGTTGTTATAATTTTTTAAAATTTATTTTTAAATCATTTTATATTCAATATGGATCTTATTTGATAGAATTTGACGAGTATATTTTAAAAATATAATTTTTATAAAAAATAAATGTGTATAATAAAAGTAATAATATTTTTAATAGATTTAAAAAAATTATGTAAAAGGCAGAAAGGTTAAAAGGCAAAAAGTTTTTAGATTGCCAAACGAGTTTTTTTGACTTTTTGAACTTTAAGGAAAAAGACAAAAAGCCCATCTTAAAGCTAACTTAAAGCCAGTTGACAAACGAGGTCTAAATATAGGCATTAGATAGTGATTTTAGGCCTTGGAGCAGTTGCTCATTTAGATCTTCGAAAACTCAGTTTATTTGTTCACATCTCACCCGGTCAAACTATTAACCACTATGTTTAATCTTAAGTTGTTATGTGGTGCCGAATAACTTTATTATTTATATTTTTAATATGACTCTTCATGTTTGGTCAAACTTCCATCCACATGAGAGCCAAATATATGTAAAATCATTTTAATTATCAAGCTTATAGTAAAGTTTGAGCGCAGAGTCCATTGTTTGTAATGATATCATATAAAATTATAAACTATACAATGCCAACGTCTATAAAAATATATATAATTTTATTATATTTCGAGTTTATGCAAACTCTCTCACGCACATAAAAATGGGGCAAAATCAAGATCTATAAGAACTATAGTACTATTGTGCAAATGACCCTAAAAGTAACAAAAAGTAAAACCCAAAACATCAACTTTTTTAAGCGTGGTCTCTTATCAACTCATCTACCCCTTATAATTTTATTTTTGAATACCGATTGTTAAGTTATTAATTTTTTCAAAAGTTTAAACTGTTAAGAAATGAACCAACAATATATATAAAACTATCCAATACTCCTACTCACATGCGATCCTGTCTTGCACGTGAAGATGTAAATAAATTAACCGTATAAATGCATCATTATACATCGTGTACAATAACAAATATAACAAAAAAATATATATCACGAGACTTGAATACAAAATCTCGTGGAACCAAATCTCTAATATCATATTAAATCGTTAATTTTTTAAAAAATTTAATCTATTAAAAAATAAACATAACAATATATATTAAACTATCAAATACTGATTAACTGTGGCTAAGGACCACACATAAATGTGGTCCCTCACCCTAGTACATGGTAGTACATCAAGAAGAGAGGACCATAGAAACCCCAGAGTCATTATCAATACGGGTACAACCGATACCAGCGTGCCTAAGCGACCTCACATGGAGCTACCAAGAAAATGACCAGTACTATAGCAAATTGGAATAATACCCAGTTTTTTTTTTATCTCCCTCTCCTACTTGTATTTGTGTTCTTTTTTTTTTTATTTTTGGTAATTAGTATTCGTATTCTTCATTTTCTAAGAAATAAAAGTTTCTCAATTTTTATCTTATAATTGTTATTGTGGGTCTACTATGATGATTCAAATCGCTCATATTGTGAAGTATGTTGAAGTCTTATTCTTTCAAAAATTAAATTGGTTGGAGATAAATAAAATAAAATAAATGATTGGATCGCATTAATTTTAAAAAAAATACAGTCTACTCTCAAAATCATACTTGTCGTATATTTTCTTTTATGATGAACGTATTCCAACCATATAGTAGTTAACCTCAAGGGGTTGGCCTAGTAATGGAGGCTTGAGACTTGTGAGTTTGCTCATTCTTAGGTCTAAAGTTCGAAATCTCTTAAGTGCTATTAATTCTTTGGAGTCAGTTCATACGAGATTTTGTCTCGACTTTAATTGGGATTACCACAAGTGGGGGGTAGAATTGGTGCCCTAAGGATTAGGTCGAGGTACGCGTAAATTGACTCGAACACACTGAGTTATTAAAAAATAAAATAAAATAAAAACCATATAGTAGTAGATCTTTTGTCAACTTGATTTTCTGAATGTATAATTTTTCCAATAAACTTTATAACATAAACGGTTTAGATCATCAATGCGAAAGCTAGTAAAATATCATTTCTATCCCTCCCTCCCTCTCTCCCTCCCTTGATTTCTTGAGAGGACCACTTCCCTCTACAACTTTTCTTTGATGCCTATACTTTAATATTGGCTCACTTTGACCCCAACAGGCAATACAAAATGTGTGCCCTTTAACTTTTTCTTGGATCTTGCGGCAAGTCGACAGTACTGGCACCAATTCAGTCTCTGTGCAGTACAGTTTTTATCTTCTTTCATTTTCACTTCCAGAGGATTGTAGGGTTTTAAGGCTCTTTTTCTTCTTTTATTTTTTTTGTTCTTTTTTTTTTTTCCTTGGGGTTGATTCTTCTTCCATGCGTGGGCCGCTAGCTAGTTAATTCCATTCACAACTGTACTGCTGAAGAAGTAAGTATTTTTTTTATTTTTTATTTTTTTTATTTTTTTCCTATCTAATGTGGGACAAAGGTAAAAACATGCAGTTTTGAAATATAAACTTTTCGAAACAAGTACTGTTCTTGCATTAGGGTTTTCTTGTAGGGTTTCATAGATTTTTCTTGGATCTTAATTTGGTTGAGAAATCTGCATGAGCATCTATTCTTATATGCTCTCTCTCTCTCTCTCTCTCTCTCTCACACAACACACACACATACACACACTATTATTTATTTAAACAAAAAACAACTGTAGCTGCTATGCAGACCCGGCATGATACCTTTTCTCATGTCCGTAAAAGATAGAAAGTTAGTCAGGTTCTTATATAGAAGCAAGTGGAATATTTTTAATAATTTGCGTTCAAGTATTTTAAACCATTTTGTTATACTCTTTATTAAATTATTAAGTCAGCAGTCAGCAATCTATTTGGATAAAGTAAAAATGGAATCAAAAGTCAACTCTAATTCTGATAAAAATTTTGCAGTGGTGAGAATAAAAGAATAAAAGTTTTAAAAAATGATAAAGACCTTATAATTGCATACCGTGTACACAGTAATGGACTACTCTATTTTCGGTAATAAACTTCTATCCATAATCTCAACTATGGAGAATAACTTAGGATTGTTCAATTTGGGACTATTTGGATCTATTCCATCGGTCACTCCTAATTGATTCATAGTTGTGTTTAAGTTAGTTGAATATAATAGCATAGGCCACACACACACACACACATATATATATATATATATATATATATAGTTGTGTTATACAAGGTAACAGAAATATATAAAATTTTTGCTTGATGCTCGAGTTGGCTCCCTTAAAGCATTTTTAATTGGCTCCTTATATGAGACTTGTTGACTAAAGTAGCTAGCGTATTTTATTTTTATCATTTTTAATAGATCTTTTACCTAACTAGCTATTATACAAAAAGCAAATATAGCTAGTAGAAAATATTTTTTTTTATAATAGTTAGTCAAATAAAAGACCTGTTAGAGATGGTAAAAATGGGTTAGGTTAGCTACTTTAGCCAACAAACCTTATATAGAGAACATGTTGAGATGTTTTAGTTTAAATGAATAACAAAAATAAAGAGTAGGGTTGGGGTGTATATATGAAACAGTAGTTAGCTAAAATAAATATTGTATTTTTTCTTATTTCGCTATCTATTTTAAAGAAAGGTGTTGGAAATGCTATTACAGGTCGTTACAAAAATGCTGTGTGATGTTCGGATTCAAGTTCAAGTCTCTCACAAGTGCAAGTTACATATTTCTCTTTCTATATCTCTTTTACCACTCATAAAAACACACAAAACAAAGGAAGATGGAACATGAGAATTAATTTGTAGCAACGAAGCAATGAGGTCCATGATTAATGCAAAACCTAAAGCCACAGAAAAGTCATAGCTTTACCTCTGACTTTCCAATTTTCTCAGGGGAGGCCTGTTTAAGGTGAAATGGATCCAACATGCCTACATGGTCAGACAAATCTTCACTTTCTCAAGAAAGGAAATATGAGTCTCATTAATTCCTCCACAAGTGCAGCACTCTCAGTTCAGTTCATGAACAATTGGAACTATTGTTCCCATTTAAATAGGCCATGATAGAGCTGACCTGGGTAAGTCATGACCTCATTTTTTTTTAGTAAGTGTAAGTTTATAATATGTAACTAGGCTAGGGAGCACTAATAGTATTCCACTTGTTTCTATGTATATCACACTCATTTTATATCTCCCACCATGTGTATTTCAAAAAGGACGAACACAATATTTTAATGATGAGGTAGTATTTTAAAGAGAGGCAGCAAATGTATATGCAATAAATATTTAGGGGCGAAATTATATAATTTTCCTTTGGAATACTTAAATTTGAAATAAGGGTTTTAAATAAAAATTGTATACCTTGGGTTTTAGGCTTTGTTTACTTTTTGAGTTCTAAGTTCTTTCATGGTAGAATCAATGATAAGTACCTGAAGCTCTATTGTGTATATATATCATCACATTGTATGCTACCATGAAATGAACTGGTGTAACTGATCATCATGAGGTGAAAGACAAGCACTGAGATTTTCATAGTTCTTACCAAAATAAAGGTAATTTTTACAGAATTAACAACAGATTCTTTACTAGCTTTTCAGTACTTGCAATATATGTCTGTTGATATTAAAAAAAGTGTCATACTTGCTTGATGGCCAAGACTGATTAATGAATTGCTCAGGCCACAATTGTCATGCCTCAAAATTACGTGACAAAGCCGAACACTCACTACTCATGAGTATGCAAGACTAAGATATTAATTATCAATTCTAGTATTAACTTAAAAATTAAATTAATCAAATATGTCTAATAAAGAAATCTTTATTATTAATTTAATCCCAAATTGATCTTCAAAATCCATATTTCTATTAAGAAGTAACCAAAGTTCAAAATAAAATCAAAATAATTTTATATATCAACACTCTCCATAAATTTTTTTCGCACAGCTCTACTCTTCAAAATCTGTAAAAAAAATAAAATAAAATAAAACACAAGCTTGACAACTCAGCAAATCATCAACTACCATTGCTAGCTAGGTCAAGTATGTAGAAAAATAATGTAAAAGAAGACATATGGTGATTTTTTTGTATCAATATTTAATGCAAACATATGTATAATCTACAGACTAAAAATATATTAATATTTTTCT
>JAULJZ010149600.1:0-10291 GCA_032270985.1 Heliamphora pulchella | reverse complement strand
CCTCTTCCTCTTCTGAGACTCTGTCTCTTCCTCTTCCCTGAGAGAAGAATGTAACATCTGGCCCCTTCATTATGGAGAGTTTTTCCCTGAAAATCAATAGCCACTCATGGCTGTTACTTTTCAGGCTTCAATTGCAATTGAATGGCCAATTTAATTGTAATTGATCCAGCTATTGAAATCTGGATTTCAATGACCAATGAAATTCACAGATTCCAACACCGTATAGGTCTCCATCCGTGTGAATTAGCAGTAAAATGGATATTATTTGCGTGTGAATTAGCTTCGTTTGGAGGGGGGTTCAACGGAACAGGCGAAGAACAGCCATGATCAGCATCCTTGCTCTGGTCCCTCTCTCTATATATACATATACTAGACAATGACTCCTGCCTAAAGCAATTATAATATTTTTTTTTTTGATATCATTCCTACTTATGATATTTTTAGTTGTCTTTCAAGTTTTATTTTCTAAACAAAATTCATCTTAAAAATAGTAATATCATATTAAAATATTATTAACAAAAATACATTAAAAAAATTAATTCATACTAAAATACTCTTACAATCATACTAAAAAAATATTTAAAAAAGTAACATACTTAAAAATCAATTCAATCACAATTTTAATTTTACTACCAACTTCTTAACACAAAAATATTTAAGTGTTGAATAGGTACCAAGTATTTAAAAGAATTGCTCTCACATTAGCATTTAATCAGTTAAAAAATCAAAATTTTTACATGATGTTCAATTTTTTTTTATGTTTAAAAAAATAATAATAAAAGTATGAAAACTTTCCTTATTGTCGTATTCTTTTTTTTTTCCTTTTTGTGAAAATGAACTTCAAGAATTTAAAAATATTTTTGGGTATTTAAAAAATTCCATTTTTTAAAAAACAGTTTAACAAATGTTTTTTTTTTTGATAATAAGTATAGAAAACCAAAAATGCTTTTCAAGATTTTAAAAATATTTTTGAATATTTTAAAATTTTCAAAAAAAATTGAAAACTATTTAACAAATTTTTTTTTGAAAATAAGTATAGAAATCCAAAAATGTTAACGACAAAAAAAAGGACTAGTTTTAGTGAAAATAAAGAGTTTTAAAATTTTTAGCATTTTTTGACTCTGATATTTTTTTCTTATTTTTTAGAATTATGTAATTGAAAAGCAGCTTTTTTCTAAAATATGAACAAGATTTTAAAAAGAATCTTTATAAAAGTCTCAAAAAAAAGTTAAATCTCTCTAGATTAATTTTTGGCTAGGAGATGAAATAGTAATAGAATAGAGAAATATTAGTTTCAGCAAGAGAAAAAGTTGGCAATTTTGAGAGAGAGAGAAAAAACGTGTGGGAGGAGAGAGAAGAGAGAAATGAAAAAAGTATGAACCTGAGTTTTAAATCTTAACTTTCAAAAATAGTTTATTTTTAAAATATTTTTAAAACTTGAGTTGTTTTATTATATAGATATATATGTATCTATATAGATCTATAATATATCTATACTATCTATACTATATTGTGTTATTTTAATTCTTTTTTTAGATTTTAATTAAAGAACAGTTTTTATTTTGCTAGCTATAATTTCACATGAAATAATTTTCTTTCAAAAATAGTTCTCATTTTAGTTTTATAGTAGACATGCAATTTTAGCTCGGCCGTGGTTTGGGCGAACCAAGCCCGGCCCAGATCCGATGAGTTAGTACCAAATCTTCGAATCTAGCTGGGCTAATCTTTTTTGTACAGGGACCGGCCCAGATCCTAGGGGTACTGGGCTCAGTCTCGGGTCAGGCTCAGGTCAACCTAAATCCTAGGGGTACTGAGCTTTTTATTTATTTTTGCTTTTTAAGTTTTTTTTGTTTTTTTGTTTAATAATTTTATTATTAGTTATAAATTTATAATTTATAATATTACTAATTAGTTTATTATTTACTTATTATTATAATGTTATATTTTATTAGTATTAGATTTTATTAGTTTATAAATTTTTATATAATTAATTTATTAGTTTATTTAAAAGTTTATTAGTTTTTATAATCTATAGTTTACTATTAGTTATTAAGTTACTAATTTATTCGTTTATTACTTTATTGTATAAGTTTATATTTTATCTGTTTATTAATTTTTAAGTTTACTAGTTAATTATTTATTATAAGTTTATAACTTATTAGTTTATTTGTTTATTAGTTTACTATAAATTTATTATTAATTTATAAGTTTATAGTTTATATTATTATAAATTTATTATAACTTATAAGTTTAACAATTAAATGCAATAAGTTTGAACAAAATTATTAGAGGGCAAAATGGCGGGCTATGGACCAAGCGGGCATTGGGGTGGGTCGGCCCATGGGCTTGGGCTAAATCCAGGCCAAAAAATTACATGTTCGGATTTGGCTCGGGCTCAGCCCACATAGTGCCGGGTTTTGGGCTAGAATTACACTTCTATTTCACTGGAAAAATAGTTCTTTTAAAAACAGTATTTATTTAAATTAGAAAAAAATAGATTATGCTATACTAATTTAGAAAAAAATAGTTTTTTAGAAATTCCCTTAAAAACACACTGTTTATACTTTATTATAATTTCACAGGGAAAAATAGTTCCTTTTTAAACAGTTTTCATTTCAATTAGAAATCAGCCAATTCAAACCAATTTAATACTGCATCTCTCAAAACAGTAGTTACCATTTGATACAAAGGAAAAAGATAGATGAAGTTATATTTATTTCTTTTTAAAAATTCAATCTTCTGTCAAAATACCTTTTATTTTCATTTTTAATACAGAAAAAAATGCTACACGATTTAATCAATTGGGGTTTGATATATACCAAAAAATAGATTTTGTCATATCAGACTCTATAAGTGCATTTAACAAAGCAGTTGTGAATATTCATGTGGTAATAATACAATCTTAGAATCTTTGTAATTTTCCTCTTTAATCTTTATTACTATTGTTTAATAGAAAGGTATTTATATATCAAATTACCGAGTTAACATATATATATATATAAAACCAACTGTTAATAATTCTTACAACGACGACGGTTAGAAAAATAAAATTTTACAAAGAGATGTGCAATATTGTGTAATTCATTTGGAACAAAATCTAAGCGTAGTAGTTATTTGAGGATGTGACAGTTAAAGGGACAATTATTTTTAAATTTATGTTGATAGTAATATCCATTGGCCAAATTAATGTATATAAAGTGTTTGAATGAATTGATAGTAGTGTAAACTATGATTTTTTTGGGTATGATTTATAGTATAAATTCTTTTTAAAATTTTTATATAATTTGAATTGCAACGTGTATAGCGTGTGTTTCATCGCTAGTATATATATATCTATATATATATATATATCAAAATGCTGAAAAAATGAAACTCAAAAGACTGAGAGGAAGAACAGAAAGGGTGCAAGTGCTCGAAGTGTCGTTTGAAGGGTTTTTTTTTTCCCCTTCTTGAAGCTGAACTTTATAGCTTCTGCATACACATTTGGGGCAGAACAGAAAGGGTGCAAGTGCTCGAAGTGTTGCTTGAAGGGTTTTTTTTTTTTTTTTCCCCTTCTTGAAGCTGAACTTTATAGCTTCTCATACACATTTGGGGCTTGTAAATTTCATAGACAAACACAAGTGATGAATGCATTATTTTTAGGGCTTCTTGCTATTTGGATGTGGGGAAAATTTTTCCCCCCTTTGGCAAGAGAAGTCATCAATGCACACATTTTGCTCTAACTGTCTTATGAATGCATTATTTTTAGTTTCTTTTTATTTTGTTGCTTAAAATGTATATGCGTCAGATCAAATCCACCACATTCTTAAACTGCTCTACTATTATTTTTAGCAGATAACCCAAATAGTTGCAAAGGAAAAAAAGATGATGAAAAGTGAGGGAAGAATAGGTAGTTGCCAAGTTATTATATAAAAAGAAACTAAAGAGACAACAATAATAGAAAAAGAGAGATTAAAAGATAAAAATATAGTTTAATTGGCAGATATAATTTATAGGACAATGTAAACTCGTTCGGAACCAAAAATAACAAACACGTGTAATGTCGAGTGGCAAAAAACGATGCCGAAGCTTCATGGGTGAGAACCTCGTTGGAAAAAAACTCCTCTACAATCTTAACCCCTTCAAAATTTATTAATAAACAATCCCATAAGAAACTGTAATCGGAACCAGAAATAACACACACTTGTCTTGTTGGAAGAAAGGTGCCAAAGCTTCATGAAAACAGGTGAGAACTCCATTGGAAAAAACTCTTCTACAAATGGTCGATGGATGGACCATTTTTTAGTGCTGTTATTGTAGATTACTGCTATATTTCCAAGATCTCTTTCTTTATTTTCTTTTCTATTTTTCATTGTATCTTTACTTGTTTTTCACTCAAATAAAGAAATCATATGAAAACGGTGAAAAAATCGATCAATTGGTAAAAATTGTCTCTTAGTTTCTTCACTGTCTCACCAGCACAACTCACAGCAGAAGCACAGAAGACTATTACAGTTGAAAGTTGAAATCCTATATTCAAAAAATACTAATCCATGAACAATGACATTATATCATTGAATATTCATAATATAATCTAATACGCCACTGGCTAAGGTTATCACAGATGTACATTGTCATAGATTTGCCAAATAAGATAAACTGATATTAGAAAAAATTCCTAACAATCTCCCTTTTTGGCAATTTTGTGACAAACCACAATATTAAGTCAATCTAAATGACATAATTGTTCAAATGCCAACATCAACATCAAGTTATCAATCTTACAAACCTCAATATCCAATATCTAAAGATCCACAATGCATAAGCCATTCAATTGCAAACATCAAAACAATACAACAAGTATGCAATTTATATTCCATTCAGCATGCACAAAATTTATACATGCACACAAAATTTATATTCCATTCAAGTAAAAAACATTGTAACCAATAAAGAATATTGTAGCCAATTTACATCTCAAGATTTAACTTTCAACATGAAGGACATTAACATTCTACCAGTCAAAATTCAAAAGTCAGCAATCAACAATCAATCTCCCCCTTTTAGCATGGAATTGCCAAAGATCTATACAACTATCCATCCAAAACAATGTAATTCATCCAATAAGTAAATCCATGTAACAGAAAAAAAACATCCAAAAAGAAGTACAAATGAAAATGAAGAAAGATTACGAGGTGGGGGGAATATGATAATAGACAAATGCCATAAAGTCCTGCTGTTCCTTCCACGTCTCGTGTTGATGCAGGATCAAATCATGAACATCTGCACGAAGAAGGCTGATCTCCTCCTCCAAACGCTCCAGGCGTCCAGGAACATCCTCCCACTCGGGGAGTTCCGCATTAGGGTCTAGACCTAACTCATCCTCAGCCTTAACAGCAAGGCCAGTGCCGGAGGTACTTGCATCAGATTTGGCTTTTGGGATATGGGAAGCGCTTTGCTTGACAGTGATTTTTGTGATAGGCTTGGAAAGATACTTAATCTCACCAGGATAAGAGCCGGAGACGAAGTCAAATTCAGGAACGTGGAGAGAACGGAGGAACTGAGTAATAAGGAAACCAAAAGGTAATCAAAAAGTGGATTTCCCCCAACAATCCGAGTGATAGCACGGAAGAGGAACAAACTAACATTTACCCATTTTTTATTTGCAATGGCCCATAGGAGATAGCCATGCTACTGTGGGATCTCAGAGGAGTAACCCTTGGGTTCGATGTTAGCACAAACAATGAGGTTTAGAAGGCGATAATCTGAAGTCAAGTCACGTTGCGGAATCAAGGTTCTAGCAACCCAAGGCCAAGAGGTCCCACAAATCTCGGAAGCAGTGGTGCCATAATCAAAGTCACCAAAAGGAAAGTAGATAGAACAAGGAAAGTCAGGGCGTGTAGGACGAGACTCTATAACTGACGTAAGTGTCGACTTCAGGGACATTCTTGATAATGGAGTTGTAAAATTCCCTAACGAGGGTTAGGGTCACAGATTTAGATGCGTCAAAGGATAATAAGGCATTCCACTTAAGATTAATGAATGAAGCAATGATCGGATTATTTGGAAACTCACGGAGAACAACATTGTGTTCCATTTTAACAGGTCGGGTAGCAAAGGAGGTGGTGAATTGTTTGTAAGACGCTTTATCCATGAACCGACGCTCTAGCTCACGCACGTTTCCAGTCCCGGTGGATTTGGCTTTGGATTTGGGGGCCATGAACAGAACTTAGATCAGAAAAACAAAAACAAACCCAAGAAAAACCCCTCGGAAGAAGAACAACTTGACAAAGCCTAGAATACCCGAGAGAGAAGACCTAGCCCTAGGAGAACACTTTGAAAGGGAATGAAGGCACAAGCCCTAGCGACCCAACTAGGAGAACCGAAAGAGGCTAAGGAAGGGATTCAACAACACATGATTAAGAAAAAATATCCATACCCAACGAAGAAAAGAATAAAAAAAATTAGAAGAAGCAAAAAATAAATAGCCAAGAATCAATATACATATATAAATATAGAAAGCATCCCTCACAAACGATACATATGTGGATTCAAAACAAAACCACAAGAGCATAACCATAAAACGAGAAGACGAACCAACTAGCGAAGAAAAAAAGAAACTTACTTGAGGAGATGAGAAAGATCAGATCCATAAGAAATCGAAGCATCATAGAGGAAGGAGAGTCACCACATGAGTTTGAGAGAAAAACACAATGAAATAGAAACAAACCCTAGCGTCGAGTCAAAACCCCTAAATCACACCGACCGATCGATTCGTCGAAAGACTAATTAATTGATCAATAACAAGGCTCGATTGTATTTGCAGAGTACAGAGAAACTGAGAGGGGCAAAAGACTGCCCAATAGACCGATCGATCGGTCTGTCGAGCGGTGGGCCAACAGTTTAACAGAGGAAAGGAACCGAGAGGTGGGAATGACCGCTCAATAGACCGATTGATCGGTCTGTCGAGTGGTTGAATTTTTTGCTCAAAAGGCAGAAGAACACATCAGACAGAAAACCATAGCGACAAAAAGGCTAGAAGATACAAAAACAGACTCACGAAAAAGGAACGAAAATCAAAGAAAAACATCTTTTTTTGTTGGGAGAGAAAAAACATAAATCATAAGCAAGAAATACCTTGATGTATCAAAGCATCCACGCATGTTATTCAATCATATAAACCAAGAGACTCAAATTCTCAACCATTTTCAGTGACAACACCACTCATATTTGCAATGAAATACATTCGGAGTGAATTCTATAAGAGGCATGTGAGTGTGTGACATGAGTTGAACAAGGAATCTTGGTTTTATCAAATATAGAGGCAAAGCATATGGAGTTACTCAAGCATGTCAGAAAACCAAGAGTCACACGAATTTAAAACGTTTTCGATCCAAACAAATTGTTCGGATAAACTCCCCCTTAATCAAAGCCAAGGATTAAGAATAAACATGGTTGAATACGATTCCACTGGCGACTGCCACACTATGACGAACGAAAAAGCAATGTCTGCTTAGGTAGCCATTTTCAGAAACAACCATATCAAAGGGTCATATATTCAAAGGCAGCTTTCACATTAATACGAACGAAAAGGTAGGGTTCGCATAGGTAGCGATTTTTTCAGATATGATTAGACATTTTGGCACAAATTTCGAGGTGGCTATACACGAGTACGTACTGTAGACACCCTAATTTGATCAAGCTGAATTTTAGGCATCCGACTCGAATGCTCCATATTGACAAAAACATGAGAATTATGCTCAAGGATACTCCCAAGCAAGCAAAGTTAAGAATTCGGTTCAAAACCCAAGAAACCACCAAAAATCTCACGGTCGCGACATCCACGAACCTCCCGACTGCTACCTTTTTCAAAACCCTAAACTAGGCTGTGTCCTTACTCTAATGGCCGCCACCTTGTTGTGATCCTAAAGCAAGCCACCACCTTTGAACCTCACAACTGCTACTTTATAAAACCGTGAACCTAGACGCGACTTTTAAAAGTTATGGCTATCGCTATCATTTCCATAAAGGTAGCTGTCGGCACTATACATGCAAATAAAGGTAGCAGCCGCCACTTTGACACCTTTTGGGGCAGGTGGCAGCATTTCAGAGGATGTTTGGGCTCTCACCTTGCCTATAAATAGGTTTCATTTCCCACAGAATCAAAGAAGAACAATCTAGACACCAATACTTTGTCGATTTCGATTCCCACCCAATATCCTAATATACATTCTTGAGTCTAGTTCGTGATTTTGCTTGCACCGATGAGGCTTTAGAGCACGGTTTGCTTGGCGGTATTTGACTCCCACATTTGAGAGGGCATTCGAGGCAGATACACATACGAGGTAACCTTAAAAAACCACGACATTTCTATAAACCCTCATCTTCTCTTTCCCGGGGGTCTCATGGTTAAGGTTTCCATTGGTTATTTGTTCTATTGTTATTCATTCCAATCCAAGCATGCTCATATATATTTTATTTATTAAACATCATATCTGTAGCCTTCTGTATCACATAGAATAGTGTATTTCAATCCATTTTTGTATTCACTGGCACACTAGACACATGAAAAGCCTCTATGGTTTTAAAAACCTAGCGGTCGCGACCCTTGGTTGTCACGACCGTGAGTTATTTTGACCGATATATTATGATCGTTACTTATTTTCTTAGGTTGCACCTTTTCCCTCTTTGTTTTGTCACGGCCGTAACATTCTGTTGCTACGGCCATGAACTATTTGTGAGACCAGTGACAAGAAAAGTGTATTTTAATTCTTCTATTAACTGTTTTAAGGCTCTATACATTTTGTTCTTAGAAATAGTGCTTTTGTAGGGAATGAAGGATAGTAGATCTAGCCTTGATACAGTGGGTTATGATCTCTGTCCTAAGCATTCCATTCATTTCAGTTTATTCTGAACCTTGTATGATTGAACATTCATTCTGAACCTCAAAATACCCTGGCCACAACCTTGGTTGTCATGGCCGTAACTTTTTGCATCTACCTTTGTCACGGTCGCGTGTTTTGTGACTTATTGTGTCACGGCCGCAACATTGGTTGCCGGTCGCGTGTTTTGTGACTTATTGTGTCACGGCCGCAACATTGGTTGCTATGGCCATGAGTTTTTTGTATGTCTAGTAGCTTAATAACAGTGTTCGAATCTCTTCTGTTCATTCTGTACAACTTGTATACAGTGTCCAAGTCTGTAGATCCTGTGAGTTAGAGGTTGTCGGCCGCTGTTTAGAGTTTGATTTCGTCATTCTCAACATGACTACGTTTGATATCATTCTAGGGATGGATTAGTTGATCACCTATCGTGCTTATATCAATTGCGATCGACGGAGGGTATCGATTTGTACACCTAAAGGTGATTATTTTTGTTTCGTGGGTGATCGGGACGATGGCTCGGTGCCCATGCCTGACTTTATGCGAAATCGAGGAAACCTTAGTTTTTTTTTTCTGCTCTCATGTTAGATGAGGCTGTTGAGGTTCGAGGAGAGTTTTTTTCCTATGATTTGTGACTATCTAGATGTCTTTACTGACGATCTATTAGAGTTGCCACCGAGTCGTGAGGTAGAGTTTTTTATTGATCTTGTTCTGGGAGCCGCTCCTATTTCGATGCCGTCTTATTTTTTTGCACCAACAGAGTTGCAAAAGCTTAAGGTACAGTTTCAGGAGTTGTTTGATAATGAGTTTGTATGACCGAGTACGTCGTCGAGGGGACTTTGTTTGCCAAGAAGAAGGATGGGTTCTTGAGATTGTGTATTGATTATCGGAAGCTAAATCAGGTAACAGTGAAGAACAAGTATTCTATGCCGCTAATTGATGATTTGTTTGATCAATTAAAAGGTTCATGCTGCTTTTCTAAGATTGATTTGAGATTGGGATATCACCAGTTAAGGATTAGTGAAGAGGATATAGCGAAAATCGCCTTCTAAACTCCTTATGGTCACTACAAGTTTTTAGTTATGCCGTTCGGTTTGTCGAACGCTCTTGCGACGTTCATGGACTTGATGAACCGCATATTCCATCCATATCTTAACAGTTTTGTGGTCATATTGGTAGACGACTGTAGACACCCTAATTTGACACCGCCTAATCTTAGGTGAATCTGATGAAAAAAACAAATGGAATGGTACTTTAGTTCGATCTTCGGGAAGTGATCCAAGCTCGGTATTTAAACCCGAAACCTTCAAACCAATAAAATTCTATCGAACCATCGAAACTTACTGCCCAAGTAAGGCAACCACCATGTTCATTGTGGCGACTGCCAATAGAACCTCTTGGAAACCCTAGCCAAAAGTGGCGACCGCCAC
>JAULJZ010149598.1:0-10292 GCA_032270985.1 Heliamphora pulchella | reverse complement strand
GAGTTTTGTCATTACTTTGATCAGAGCTACAAAGTTCTTAAATAAAGGGAGGGCACGCAAGTCCCAAACTCTACAAAAAAAAATGCTGTGAAATTTTTCAAAACAAAGCAGAGGTTCTCAAATCCTCCTCCTTTTCGCCGCTTGTTTCCCCTCTTCTCTATCTTTCTTCTCCCTATCTTGTGTCAACCATGTCTTGTATTCAGCAGGATAATCGGGACGCTATAACTCGTGCATCTCCATCAATGAGCGAGATGGCCAGGCATCCCGATACTGTGTGAGAAAAGGAGCCCGCAGTGTAGAGGAAAACAAACGGCCTCGAATACTAGGAAATACGATCTGACTTTGCCCGAACTGCCGCATGATCCTGTGAGGGTAGTAGAAAGTAGTCTGACACAGACCAATCAGCAGAATGCCAGAGTGATCCATAGTGGTCAGAGTCATAGCAGGAATCCGCCACCAAGGGCACTGCCAGGTAATGTCTGGACTGGTCAGAGAAGAAAGATATTGTCGCTAAGATGCCTCAGTGTCACATAACTGATAACGCTGGCGGTAAAGAAAAGCAGCTGCATTGTGTCTATCAATGGGAGGCTTCTGTACAAGGTTCACCTTCTCCATCAGCCAGATATATAGCAAAAGTTAAAATAGTAAGGGAAAGGCTTTGCAGTATGACAGAGAACTTAATACAAAGGAAGATGTTAAGATCACCTGGAGAAGTAAAGGGCTGCCAGCAAAGGTGGTAGTTTCGCCACGATGAACAGCGTCCAAGCCCAGTAGTGTCTCAGCCAAAACCAAGGGCACGAAGTCTCTCCCCATCCACATTTGGCTAGCAATGTCAACCAAGGAACAACTAACCCGCTCATCAGGAGGGACATGGAGATACTAGGCAAGGAGGCAGAAGCAAAATGCATAACGATGCCGCAGCTGAACGTTTAGATCGCTGAGGTCACCAGAAGGATGACACCTCTCAATAAGCCATAGAGTGTCGAGACAGTCACCCGAGGTCAGATGAGAAGCATCCATCTTAGACAGACCGCAGAGTTGCATCACCTGCTGCCAAGCAGAGAGAAAAGCAGTGGGAACGACTACGAAACTCCGTGGAGTCAAGTCCAAGATGGCAGCAAACTCCTCCACAGTGAGGCAGAGTTCTTCAAAACCAAACCGAAGGACATGAGATTGAGGATCCCACAGTTATGCAGCAGCCGTTAGTAAAGGTCTGTTAATCTTCACAGTTCTCAATGAGAAAAGGGCGTTAAGGCCAAAGGGGACAAAGTTCAAATTTTCAATATAAGAGAATTCCTCAATCCATGAAGTAAGGGGATTTGCCATCTGAGTCTGAGTAATAGCAAATGGGGCCACCAGGGCTATATTTATAAGGTAGAAAATGGTAAAAAATCAAAATTTCAGCAAAAAGGACAATCAATGTGGTGATCGCCACCTTGTGAGTCAGCGACCGCCAACTCAAAAAGCACAGTACAGTGACATCACCCCTTTGACCAGGCGATCACCAGGTTTAAAATAGTAACCGCAATGTCAGTCTCCTTGTACGTGGCGACCGCCATATTGTATTCTGGCGACCGCCATATTGTATTCTGGCGACCGCCTGGTTTAAACCTGGCGAGTATGTGTTTGCAGTCTGTGAGATTTATGGCAATGGAACTATGCATCCACGGCAGTTTGAGCAACAAAATAAAGAAAAAACATGCAATAGATAAACAAAGCAAGTAAAATGGCACAAAGGCCCTAAAGATGCATAAAAATCAATATAATGTAAATTGGGGCACCGAGGCCCAATAAACAGTAAACTGGGGCACGTAGGCCCATTGATCATGTAAATATATAAGAATGTGTTAGATTGGGGCACACAAGCTCACGAAAACCAAAAAATAATAAAGTATATCCGAAAAGGGGGGGCTCTCTCTCTCAAGAATGCTTGAGGCGAACTCGACGGGAAGAAGGGCTGGCCTCCTCCGAGCTGTCGTCCTCGAAGATTCTGTCGAAGTCATCGCCGTCATTACTGCTAGAGGAAGAGACAACTCTAGATCGGCTCCGAGTAGATGAGACCGACCCTCTAGAATGAGCCCGAGAAGATGCCCGGTAACCACGACCTCGAGCTAGGGCTGGAGCAGGAGGTCCAACTGGAGCTGGTGGCGGCACCATGCCGGTGGTCGGGGCTGGAGGCTGTCAAAAGAGAAGCAAGTCTCAGAGCAGAATAAAGCCAGGAAAATGCAAAAAAATTAAAAAGAACACACAAGCTACTTACGGCAACTACTGGTATGAAAGCGACGCCGGCTGCCCGCATCGAGGCATCCATCTGCCGAACTAGTACTCTTAAGCCAGTAACCATCAGCATCGCCCGGCCTAACCAAGCCTGATCGGCCTGTGGAAGAGAACAGTTCAAAAAAGCCTAGACAGATAAAGAAAGAATAAGTGATTGAGGGAAAGGTAGAAGACAAACCTCACCGATGTCAGCCCTAAACTCCAATTCCAGCAGAACAGGAACCGGCAGAGAGAAGGGGAAGCCATATACCACGGTCTGGACGTCCCATGGTATCTCTGGGCCCCTCCCACCAGCAGCATCCCTAGCAGTAGCTCCGGCAGCTACTCCAGCAGCAGCCGCAGCCACAACACCTCCAGCAGCAACATCAGCATCGGCGGCCTCCGGTGCTCGCCTCTTCCTATCTCTAGTCGGGCCAGGACCTAAGGGACCCATCAGGTGCACCCGGGCCCAAGCGGTGTAATCCCCTTTCGCTACCAGCAGCTCTGAAACTGGGGTCCCCACCATCTCCAGCAGCAAGTCGACGGGACCTAGATGATCAGTCCGGTGCATATGGACTGGAGGAACCATTGGGATCCAGAAGTGATCTAGGCCGAGCGACTGACGAACCACTCGCTCTCCCAGATAGTGCTCCCGACCAAACGGGCTCTCTAGCAAGATACGCCTCACTGCAATGTCGCGGCTGCACATCAGATCCGTGCGGGACCGATCCTCCATCCCCCTCCAGACATCCCAGTGGACTTGCGACAGTTCAAAATACAGTACAATGCAAAGAATAGTAAGACATACAATATGATGAATAGTGTGCAGTAATCAGTGCCCAGTGCAATGCAGTACAGTGTAGGAAATATAATGGAGAACAGTGTGGTGCAGTACAGTGAACAGCGCAATAAGCGGTATAATACAGAAAGCAGTGTATCGAATGGTAAAAATACCTGGTCAGGGGTCAGCCGATCCAGAGACACCCGGAACTGGTCAAGATCATTCCCTTCGGCTTTCTTTCCCTTCAGCCCACGGGACCACCGGGCTACACGAGGAATAACCAGAGGGTCTATCGCAGAGTTCGCCGGGACATGAAGCCCGAGAAACTCATAGGTCCATAACTACAAAGAAGAAGATGTCAACAAGCAAAAATAACAGATAACAGAAATGGATGAAGAACTGTGGAAACTAAGTCATACCTCCCAAACCCTCCAGTATCCCCCACTGCTGAGCTCCTGAGGGAACCGGGTCAGCGTCCTTATAAAACTGTAAAGAGTGGCCAGAGCAGCGCCGCCCCAATCATACGATACGACCGGATCAAGACGAGCCAGGCCGCCCAAGTAATGCAAGTGAACGGTATTCTCCTTGTTCAAAAACAAGGAGGTACCGAACATATACATAAGAAAGCCTCGGGCGACCGACTCATAATGATGGGGCTCGGTGCACTAAAAATGTCTGAATCGCTCGGAGAACCAGGTGTTTCAGACTCTGTTGCAATCCATCTGAGCAGGCACCGCCCCGAGGAAATACAGTAGTGCGTCGATCGACTAGGATATAGACGGATCAAACGGGATGGGAGCTCCTCCAACCCGAATGCTGGTGATGAGGGCAAAGTCCAGAGGTGTCAAAGTAGCCTCGAAGGTAGTGAAGTGAAAGATGTTAGTGGTATCCCACCACCGCTCGGCCAGGGCTGTCAGCCATACCCGATCATTGCTCGTCCTACCCAACTGGGGTATGAATCGAGCAAAACTGGAGGCGTCAATATAAGCCCGGCTGGGAGTAGGGAGGGCATCATACCACTCTAACACCTCTCTGGAGGCAGAACCTTCGAAGCCCAGGACATAATGACCAGCCTGTAAAAGAAGACAGACAGAGAATATATAAAGAACAAATCGAACAAGCAAAGTGTAAAAAATATTTGAAGCCAAAGCCTTAGGAAATTAAGCGCCCTAACCCTAGGTTCGTGTACAAGTGACAACCATTCGATTTGTCAAGCCCCAAAACCTGGGGTCACGTGAAAATCCACCAAACACCAGCTATATATGAAAATAATGGTTTTCATACATCAAAATCTACCTGTTGAAACCAATAGAATTCCCAACAAAAGAGTATCTCTCATAAAAAAAGACAACAGTTCAATATGTGTAGAATATATCGTCTTATGGCGTACAAAACTTGCCTTCAGGAACAGACATACCAAAAAGAAGAAAAACTGTAAAAGTCTTCCGCCACCGAGGGCACCACCATGCTATTCCTCATCTACATCATCACCTGAAAATAATTTTACAGAAATTTTTCACTCGTGAGCCGAAGCCCAATGAAACAAATAATAAGCTGTAAAGCAGGAATATGCAATCATATGGTGGGAGCGAACTCAACCACAAAACCAAAACAGGTCTTCCACCAAAACCCTCAAGTTTTCCCATCATACCACACAAGTCTCCCAAAATGGTTTCATTAACATAAAACCCCTTGTTTTCATCCTTAAAACCATGTGATGCAAATGTTGCAAATAACCAACCATAGTTAAGGAAAAACAGTAATCAAAGCATCGTTTCCCTCGCGGAATGTACCATCACGGAATAGAAAAATATGATCCTATGTACCGACTCCATCACAAGGGGATAGAGGCCACAACTATAGATCCTGTCCAATATCTAACCCCCAGATATCGTGGGATCGCCTAGATACACACAGGTTCTATACGGAGCACCACGACGAACTACTTAGTTTACGGCTTTGACCCGAGGGAACTAAGCACCCATCCGTCTCAATTTATGGGGACTAACCCGAAGGACCTGAGTACCTACGCTGTGCACGTTTTCGGACTTAAACCGAGGGCAACTCGTGCCACATACACGTCATCCCGGTACATCTAGATAATCTTCTTAAAACATTTCTCAAATCGGTACATTATACATGCACATAGATCCATCCCTCACCAGGAGATCAAAACAAAATATTTCCAAAATATTTTCCCCAAAAGCAGTTATACAATACATGTATAAGCATGAGATCCAATCCATGAAACCATGGAGATCAAACCAAAACATGTAAAAACATACACATTTTATGAAAATGTTTAGAAAGCGAGCCTCAAAATCAAGGGTTAGCTCCAAACCTCCAATCAACACATTTCTCCCAAAGGTTTTCGTCAAAACCTCCTTTGCAAACCATACCTTGCCCAAACAAACCACCCGAACCATCAAAGCCAACACCAACCACCCACACAGGGGTTCAGTCGACTGGCCCAAGCCTTTAGTCGACTGAAAAGCTCACTGGAAAAGAAGAACCCAACCAGAAGGAATTTCAGTCGACTGACCCTCCAGGTCTAGTCGACTGAACTCACCAAAGCATGATCCAGTCAACTAGACTCAAGGCCCCAGTCGACTGAACCAACCCAGAAACTATTTTGAGCTATGGTTCGGACCTCCAATCCTCAAACCAAGCTTCAAAACACCCATTTTGATAGCTAAAGGCATACCCGAGCCTAAGGCTATCACAAACCATCTTCAGAAACATCCAACACCTGATTTCATCCAACTGAAATGTCGAAAAAGAGTTTTAAAACCTAAAACCCCAACTTGGAAATAAAGATGATTTCCAAGCATTTAACACGGTGAAAACACATAAGATTACATATACAACCCTTATACAGCAGTAGAATCTGAGATCCTACCTCGTTGGGTCAAAAACCTGATGCCTCGATCTACGTGCAAATCTGAGCTTCGTCGGAATCAAAATTCGTTCGGATGAATGCGTAGACCACGACGCCAATAGCAAGGATCCACTGTTGGATCGTTGAAAACTGAGCCCTGGTCCCCCGAGAAATTAGAGAGAAGACAGAGAGGAAAAGGAGGAAAGTTAGGAGTTAAATTTTGAAAATATCTTTTGAAAATATCTAACTCCAGATATTTATAGGCCTTCGAAATTTTTTTTTTTTTTTGAATTTTTGAAATTTGCACCGTAACTCTCCGCAGCCCCCGGAACCAACCCTGTATACTCCGATTAACCAAAACATGCATCATAACTCATATAAGCATATTAAGGCGAAAACACCAATACGTGTACAAAATACCAAATATGCATCAATATGAAATGAAACGGTACAGGGTCTGACAACTCTCCCCCGCTTAAGGAATTTTACCCCCGAAATTCACTACCAGGTTATGAGGTGAACAACTCCGAGTATCGCTCACGAACCCCAGACTCAAGCTCCCAAGTCGCTTCTTCAATCCCGTGATGAAGCCACTAAACTTTGACAAAGGCAATCGTTCTCCCCCGCATCACCTGTTCCTTTGTATCTAGAATCTTCATGGGACGCTCCTCATACATCACATCCTCATCAACTCGCAACTCAGTCCAATCCAACACATGAGATGGATTCGGTTCATACCTCCGAAGCATAGAGACGTGAAAGATGTTATGCACAGACGCTAACTGAGGCTGCAGAACCAGACGATATGCTACCACCCCAATCCTTTCCAGGATCTCAAACGGTCCAATAAAACGTGGTGATAGCTTCCCGCTACGACCAAATCTCATCAACCCTCTGCATGGCGAGACCTTCAGAAACACTTAGTCTCCCACGGCAAACTCTAACAGTCTCCTCCTTCGATCAGCATAACTCTTTTGGCGGCTCTGTGCTGTCACCAAATGCTGACGAATCACTGTAATCACCTCCGTCGTTTCCCGTACCAAGTCGGGTCCCAAAACAGAGGTCTCTCCCACCTCTATCCAACACACAGGTGATCTACACGGCCTTCCATACAAAGCCTCATATGGTGCCATCCCAATACTGGACTGATAGCTATTGTTGTATGCAAATTCTGCCAATGATAGATGATCCTCCCAAGAACCCCAAAAATCAAGCACATAGGCTCTCAGCATGTCCTCCAAAATCTGAATGGTCCTCTCAGACTGACCGTCGATCTGAGGATGAAAAGCTGTACTAAAAGTCAAGCTCGTCCCCAAAGCCATCTGAAGACTCTGCCAAAAGCGCGATGTAAAGCGCGGGTCTCGATCAGAAACAATAGTCACCGGTACTCCGTGTAGTCGGACTGTCTCCTGAATGTACAATCTGCTCAATCTATCCACTGAGTCCCTCACTCGAATGGGAAGAAAATGTGCTGACTTCATCAGCCTATCCACTACAACCCAAACAGCATCATGTCCCCTCAACAAGCGTGGAAGTCCTGATACAAAATCCATAGTGACATTCTCCTACTTCCACTCAGGCACAGGCAACGGCTGCAATAATCCTGTAGGTCTCTGGTGTTCCACCTTCACTTGCTGACAAGTAAAGCAACGAGAAACGAATCGGATCACATCCCTCTTCATTCCCGTCCACCAGAACTGTCGGCGTAGATCATGATACATCTTCGTGCCTCCCAGATGCACTGCAAGACGTGAGTGATAAAACTCATGTAGCACCTCAGCACGGCACGACTCTGGTACAAACAATTGCCCTAACAACCTTAGACTCTGATCTGAACTCATTACCCATCCTGCTGTATCTGTCCCACTAGCAATGCGGTCCCGTATCATATGAGCCTCTGGATCGGTCCTTTGAGCTTCTAACACGCGTGCAATCAATTTAGGCTGTGAAGCAACTGAACATAAGATTGCACCTCCCGTTGTTTCCTCAAGACACAAATCAAACTCCCCGGCAACTCCGAGCATGTCCCATTCCCGTATAGCCATAGAAGCTAACGAGCCATGAGATCTCCTGCTGAGCGCATTAGCTACGACATTTGCCTTCCCCGGATGGAACTACAAATCAAAGTCGTAGTCCTCCAACAGCTCCATCCATCTTTCCTGGCAAAGATTCAAGTCCTTTTGTGAAAACAAGTACATTAGGCTCTTGTGATCAGAAAAGACCTCGAAACGCTCTCCATAGAGATAGTGACGCGATGCCTTCAAAGCAAAGGCCACGGCTGCCAACTCCAAATAGTGTGTCGGGTAGTTCCTCTCATGTGTCTTTAACTGTCGTGAGCCATAGGCTACAACCTTGCCCCCTGCATCAACACACAGCCCAAACCATCAAGTGACGCATCGCAATACACAGTATATCCTAAACCTCGCTCGAAAATAATCAGAACTGGTGCACTGGTCAATCTCCTCTTCAGCTCCTGGAAAGCTGACTCATAAGACTCGCTCCACACAAACGTGACTCCCTTTCGCGTCAAACGTGTCATCGGTGTTGCAAGCCTAGAGAAGTCCTTCACAAACCGTCGATAATAACTTGCCAAACCGAGAAAACTACGTATCTCAAAAACATTCTTCGATCGCTGCCAATCCATCACTGAATTAGTCTTCGACGAGTCCACTGATACTTCATCCTTTGACACCACGTGTCCAAGGAATCTCACCTTTGTCATCCAAAACTCACACTTCTCGAACTTCACATACAAGCGATGTTCTCTCAGAAGTTGTAAGACAACATGCAGATGCTCCTCATGCATCTCCCTCGTGGGTGAATAAACCAGAATGTCATCCACGAACACGACTACAAAACTGTCCAAATAAGGGTGGAAGATACGATTCATCAGACCCATAAATGTAGCAGGGGCGTTTATCAAACCGAACGGCATAACCAGAAACTCATAGTGACCATAGTGAGTCTGAAAGGCAGTCTTTGCTATGTCCTCGTCCCTGATCCTCAGCTGATGATACCCTGACCTCAAGTCGATCTTTGAAAAGCAGCGCGACCCCCTCAACTGATCAAACAAGTCGTCAATCCTCGGCATCGGATACTTGTTCTTCACCCTCACCTAGTTTAACTTCCTGTAGTCTATACACAACCGCAACGAACCATCCTTCTTCTTTGCAAAGAGCGCTGGAGCTCCCAACAGCGATGTACTTGGCCGCAGAAGTGACCACCTCCATCTTCGATACTCTGGATATCGAGGAGGATGCTTTGCGTATAAAGTTGGCAGTATTCCAACTACGGGAAGATGCTAGAGAGTGGTGGAAGTTCACTAAGACCACTGTGGATGAGACGTGGGCTGCTTTCACGAGGGTCTTCTTGGAGAAGTATTTCTCGAGATCTTCGAGAGTCACTTACCGAGAGGAGTTCCTCTCCCTTGTTCAGGAGAATCTTTCTGTGGTCCAGTATGAGGCTAAATTTAAGAAACTGTCGCGGTTCACACCTAAGATGGTATCTATAGAGGAATTGCGCACTCGGAGGTTTGAGAGGGGACTTTGACCTGCTATTAAGGACAGGGTTGCAGCTCCGGATATAGAGGTGTACATCAAGTTGGGGGAATCTGCTATTCGGGTCAAGAACTCGTTGGTAGATGGCCGCAGGATTAGAGAGAGCGAAAGCCAGCAGGGAAGTGGAGATGCACAGTTCCAGGGGCGTAGGGGCAAGTGCCAGAGGTCTTCTAGACCTAGTTCCCGTTTTGTCGGATCGTCTCAGCCACAGTTGTCGGCACCTACACCTTCAGTGGCCTCGACAGGAAGGCCAGAGCATAGAGGATTGATCTGTTATCACTGTGGACAGCCGGGACATCGTTTAGTTGAGTGCCCGCAGAAGGGCCAGTCTCAGAGTTCAACGCATGTCCAGTCACAAGTGAGAGACCCACCTATCTGTTTTGGGTGTGGTCAGCTCGGCACTTTCGCAGACAATGTCCCAGAGAGGGGAAGTTCAGAGTACGATAGGAGCGTTTGTTCCTTCATCTATACAGATGCGACAGGCTCCGCAATAGCCTAGGGCACAGATGTCGAGGTTTGCAGAAGGAGGTAATTTAGCGTAGTCGGTGAGGCAACCATCGACTCAGAGTTATGGTGGATAAACCAGACTACCGTAGGCCAGGGCCTATGTTCTTGCTGATCGTAGTGCTTCCTAAGCACCAGTGGTGTCTGATGCTGCTGTTACACCAGCCATGATCAGAGGTACTCTTCAAGTCTTTAGATCATTGGCCAGTGTCCTTATCGACACCGGAGCATCACATTCATTTATATCATCTTCATTTGTATCTGCTTTGGGGTTGGAAATGGACTGGTTGGGTAGTACCTTGTATGTGGAGACCCC
>JAULJZ010149597.1:0-10293 GCA_032270985.1 Heliamphora pulchella | reverse complement strand
AAAACCGTAGTGTTTGGGATCGATTGTAATTTGTAGTAAAAATATTTTTTTTTATCAGATAATGGGGAAATCGAGATTTAAACCCAGATTGGTGAGCAGACCAAAGAGTCCCTTAACCACTGAGACGGATGCCTTACTCCTTATAGCAGAAGTTGTAAATGTTTAGTAAATATGCTAGCTTGTAACTGAAATTAGTTATAGAAAAAAAAATAATTAAAACTTGTAATAAAAATTATAAGTGTTTAAAAAAAATTGTAACTTATTGTTAAAATTACTAAAAGAAAATTAAAAACTACTCCAAGTAGCTTTGCTAAATACTCCAACATGAGTTGATTTGTCCTAATTTTTAAATTGCTCTAAATTCAATTTTTAAATCTTTAATTTGTATACTAGTCATCTGATGCTACAATAAAATGTATTTAATTTGTATTTTTTATTAATAGTTGTATTGGATTCTATAGGTTTTTAATTTGGTGGACTTCTTAGTTATAAATAATTTTAAATTGGTGGAGAGATATTACCTTATGGAGAATTGTTAGATTTTTTGTTGAATTAAATTTAACTAATGGAAAAATATTAACTAGATTGAGTTATATTATTTTAATTTGCTGAATTATCATGTATCATTTCTCAAATATAAAAAAGTCATCGTGGTCAATTGTAAGTTTTAGTTTTATATTATAAATAGATATGAATTTTTGACTAGCATTTTAATTAAAAAAAATTTTTGATTATCAAATGGAGAGAAATATATCTACCGTTTTAAAAATATGTCCCCACTGAATAATAATTCTGACTACGTCTCTAGAGGTTAATTAGGCCCGTTATTTAAAAGGTTTGTTTTTTTTTTTTGAAAAAATTTAGCTTTTAAACTATATTGTTTGGAATTTTTTTTTAAATAAAAAAAACTTTATACATTCGAAACACACTGTATATACATTCGAAACAAACTAGCTTTTTCTTCAAATAAAACGACTATAATATTTTCAATTAAAATGTGAACTATGCTCTTATTAATGAAAAAGTTTTGTTAATATCTCAAATACTACATAACTTAAAAATAAAAGCTAAAAGCATATTAGAAATTTTAATAAAAAGCAAAAAAAAAAACTATTCTAAAAAATTTATTTTTCCAACATTCCAACTTTTTACGTCTTTTCTCTCTCTCTCTCTCTCTCTCTCTCTCTCTCTCTCTCTCTATCTCTCTTTTTTTTAATAAAAACTAAATTTCTGAAAAATTAAGTTTTTTAGTCATACTAAACAGGGGATTAGAGGACTAACAATTTCAATGGGTTCTCTAAAAGGAGTCTATTAGTTATTTTTGTTAGTTTTAATCATATTTAAAGTTTTAATATAATTTTGAAAAGATTCTGTATTTTAATTATTCTCTTCTTGACCAGTTTAATTAGTTTGCTTCTATGGCTCTCCAAATTAGTTAGCTTAGACACAGATAAATAATTTTTTTCTCCATTTTTCTCTTTCTGATCTCCCCCTTTGTCCTCTCTTTTTAAAGAGTGTAATTTAAAAATAGAAAGACTCATTAAAAATGACTTGCATCATAGATAAAATACAAAACAAAAAAATATTGATTCATTTGTAATCTCCTCGCGAAACTCAGCCTGTGTTTGGCCTGGCTTTTAAGTCAGGTTTTTTGGCTTTTTTCACTAAAAAAAGCCATTTCGTTTGGGTTCCCATAAAAGTCAAGTTTTTTTTTTACTTTTTCTCTCACAAAAGCCATGATTTGACACAAAAAGTCATGATTTGACACTAAAAAGCCAAAAAATATAAAAATTACTAAAAAAAGCTAGTTCAAACATAGGCTTAGTAACCATAGACTCCAACAGACCCTTCTCCCGGTTTAGATGGAAGAAGAAGTCACTAATCTGTGGCAAAAGATCAAGCTAACATATGAAGATCAAGATGAGCTATATATTAAGGGGAACTTGGTAAATAGCAACAGAGAGCTCCAAGATTGTTGTTTATTTGCAAATTTCCAAACAAATGACTCCTGAAGAAGCCATAACAATAGGGAATGTCCTAGAAGAATCATGGAAGCTATATGATGATGGTTCGTCCTGTAACATGGGAGCTGAAGCTGGTAGGAATTCTTATGGAAAGGGCAATATGGCTCAATTTTCAAGCTACAAACAACGAAGCTAAAGACGAGGCCCTCCTCGTCGGACTACGAGATTTTAAAGAACTAGGGGCACATAAGGCAATGATCTATTGTGATTCACGGCTAGTAGTAAACCAGCTTAAAGGAGAGTATGCAGCCAAGGATGAGAGAATGTTGACGTATGTCAAGAAAGCTTATGAGTTGGCAAATGGCACTCGTGCATTGAGATAACCTAACTTTCCTCAAAAGAAAATAGCCATGCTCACTCCTTGGCTTGTTTAGCCTCAATAGTAAGCCCCAGAGGGTCCCAGATAATAAGCGTGAAAATCTTGCAGAGTCGAACACAACCAGGCTCGAAGAAACACAAGTTTTTTGTTCGAAATTAGGGCCAAGATGGATGGACCTTATTAAAACCTACTTAACAAAGGATGAGTTACCCTCCAACCAAAATAAAGCTTGGATAATACGGAGGAAGGCATCCAAGTTTTGGGTTTCAATCTCGGGAGATTTGCACAAAAAATCTTTACCTGGGCGATATTTATTCTGTGTGCACTCGAACAAAATTCAGGATCTGTTGTTCGAAATACATGAAGGAATATGTGGTATGTGGAAGCCATACTGGTGGGTGGTCATTAGCTCATCGATCAATCTTTCAAGGGTATTTGTGGTACATGCAAAAATATGCTGAGCAGTACGTGAAAAATGTGAGAAGTGTCAGAGATTTAGTCCCAACATACGCATGCCCACTGAAGACTTGTCACCATTAACAAGCCCTTACCCTTTGCTTAGTGGGGTTTTGACATTGTAGGCTCTCTTTCTGGGGCCACAGAAGATAGGAGATTCCTATTAGATGGGACCAATTACTTTACAAAGTGGGTTAAAGTTGAACCATTAGCCAACATCAAAGATGTTTATGTTAAGAAATTCACGTGGAAGAGCATCATCTCCTGGTTTAGGATTCCCCGAGCTATTATATTGGACAATGACACCCTATTTGATAGTACAGTGTTTAAGAGATTCTACTCAGGATTAGGTATCAAGAATTATTTTTCTTCTTTGGCCTATCCACAGAGCAATGGGCGGGTAGAGCCACAAACAAAACTGCCCTGTACAGGTTAAAGAAGAGGCTAGGCGCTAGCTACAAAAGGAATGTGGGTAGAGGAGCTGTCTTCAATTCTATGGACATATCGAAGAACTCCCAAAACTTCTACAGGGGAGACCCCTTTTTCCCTTGCCTACGGGATCGAGGCAGTAATCCCCCTAGAAGTCGGATTACTTACAATTCGAACAAAGGTCTTATGTCTCGAACTAAATTCGAGCATTTTGGGTAAAGACCTAAACCTAGCCGAAGAATGAAGAATAAGGGCGGCCACTAAGTTAGCCTCATACCAGCAGATTCTAGACAAAGGCCATAACAAAAGAGTCAAACATCGCAAATTTATCGCAAGTGACCTGGTTTTTAGAAAAGTCCTTAGTCACATGAGAGATTCAGTCCAACGAAAGCTCAAGCCGAACAGGAAAGAGCTCTACAAGATCGTAGTCAAGGTGGGCACAGGCGCATACCGCCTGGAAGACATGAATGGAAAGGGCATACCTAGACCATGGAACGCCAACAATTTGCGTAAATTTTACTTTTGAAGTCTTTTTGTAATTTAATTTCAGTTCATATTAAAAATGCCAAATGTTCAGCAAGTTCACTCAAAACTAACGTAATGCGCTAAAGTTATGTGAAACGTGCCCTCTAGGGTCAGGAGCTGCGATGAGACCCTGCATGTCTTTTGCCGAACTAATCATTACGAATAAAGGACTTGGGGAGCAGGCCTAGAAACAACAGTAGAAGTAAAAAAGTTCGAAGTTCAAACATCCGAACAAAAATTTTCGAGCTTGAAGGTTTAAGACTAAGTTTGAAGGAAGAAGGATAAGCCTACTAAACAAAGTGGTTGACCTTCGACGAATAGAGATAAACTAGTTCAATGCTTCTATTAATCCAAACTAAAGGCCACCGAGTTTGGAAGTCCAATACCCTAGTTTGAAGTAATTAAGTTCGAAGTATTTTTAAACCAGAACTAAAAGTTCCCAAGCTTAGAAGTTCAAGCCCAAATTGGGAAGAGAAGCCTAGCTCAAAGTAGCTAAACCTCATTGATTCAATGGTTAAGTTCGAAACTTGGCAATCTACACCTAAAAGTTTAGTGGTCGAGCAAACAAATACCTTAATACAAGTATAAAACCCGAACAAATTGCAAGCATACAGTTCGAAATAGAATGATAAGCACAAAAATAAATAAGGAGAAGCTTTCATCCAAGGGGCTAAAAACCCTTACAGGTACAACAAAGGCCTCAAGAGCATTACAACATAAAACAAAAAAAAAAGAAGAAGAAAGGGAAATATTTAAGAATCTACCAAAAAGTCCTCCATGGTTTGAACTGAGGTACCAACTTCCCCAGCGATTGTTATAGGATCGTCAAGCGCTCCTTGCACGGGAGATAGCTTCTCTTCGATAGTCTCAACCTCGGTGGGGCCAGGAAATTCGGCCCATTTCCCAGCCTCTTCTTCATCATTGCTGGACTGAAGGCTTGGAAGGGGGACTTTAGTGTAGAGGGGAGAGCTTTTCTCAACCCCTGCAGCCTTCAACGTTGCTTCCCAAGCCACTCTGAATATAATATCCTGAAGTCTGGGTGTTGGCCTTTGTAATTTTTTGTGGCCTCTGCCACCCTTTTAGCATAGGCCTTTTCGGCCTCATCAACAGCCTTGCCTCGGTTGGCTTCAGCTTCTTCCAGCTCGACTTTTGCCCTAGCCAAAGCCTGTTCTGCCTCCTTTTCCTGCCTTTTGAGGGCCTATTCGGTTACCTCAAGCTCACCACCAACTCATGTCTGAGCTGCATAGATAATCTTAGACTTCTCCCAAATGTTGGCCCCCATCTTGGCCATGTGTTGAACGTAGGAGTATTTTTTTTTGACACATTCGCTAGCTTTGCCTCTCGAGCTTCAACCCTCTCCATCGTTGCCACCAAATGTTGGAGACTCTATAATGAAAAGAAAAATTGTTTTAAAGGTAGAACGCCAAATATATATATATATATATATGCACAATAAGGGACTAAGTAAAAGGAATTACCTAGACGAAGTGACAAATAGAAGACTTTACAAGCTTGTCATGAGGGAACATACGAGCCACCGCCATGTCGGTTGGAAGAAGTAAGGCCTTAGACAGGTCAAAAGCTGTTCCTAGGGATCCAGCTTTGTCCTCAATAGTGATTAGCCTACCTCTCTTCCTCAACTTGGGAGTCCATGGTTTGGGCCCCTTTAGAATTTCCATCACTTCTTTTCTTTTGTTTTTTTTTTCTCCTTCCCCTTCTCATTTTCCTTAGCCAAACTAGGCTCTATCTCTATAGCCTTGTTAGACTTTTTCTGTAGTGGTAGGGGCACTGTCTCTCATCCCCTCGAAGTTGCTTCTAAGAGCTCGGCAGCGAGATTAGTGGCTTTTGCCCGTCGAAGTTCTTCAGCCCGAGCAATAGTAGCAATCGTTACTTTTTTTTTAAGCCCCCAAGAGTAAAGAACTTTGTCAAGTCAGTGACTGGGGCCTTTCTCTTAGCCATCTCGGAGATCACAGCTAAAGTACCCGAGCTAGCTGATGATGATGATATGGAAATGGCTTCCTTTGGAGAAGATACCTCGGGAGAATTCAAAAGTAGAGGTGGTTAGGTAGTAGTGACTCGTTTCTCTGCCCTCGTGAATGGTAGAACAATAGCTTTTGGGACGTCTGCCAGTGCTGAAGTGCTCGCAACGACCTAAACTCCTACTATGCTTGGCCGGATGAACGACCAGTACATTGGGGTGTACTTGAGCAGTATATGAGCTGCTCGGCCTAACCCCTTTTGCTCGAGAATGCCCTTGTAATTCCAAACCTTTTGAAGGTTTTTGATATGCACATTGGGGAAGATCCTTCAAGACTTGTTATTGGCGATGGCACCTGCACAATCGAAGGAGACCATGAGAAAAGAAGTAACAAGTTAAATCAAGCATAAAATCAAATAGATGGTGGTGACGGAACTATCGAGGCCAAAGTCGTCTTTTTGCAGAATGGTAAAGATATTTGGTTCTTCATTAGAACCGAACTCGAAGTTCCTGGTGCCGTAGGCAAAATCGTCATCATCATCTTAGCCTTGCCGTAATAGGACCCTAACGATGCTGGACCATGTTGTAGCAGTACATAATATCTCAAATTCTAAGATTGGTATCCAGAATATGGTTCAACTCAACAACCCCTATTATCACTCTAAAGACATTAGAGGATACTTGTATGGGCTTACTTGGTAATGATGAAGAGCTCAACAAAGAAGTGAAATTTTTTTCCAGTTTCCCTCGCATAAGTCATCATGTTAGCCAGAACATTATTTGGAATCTGGTATCTACGCCGAAAATTCTACATTTCCTTTGGCATAGAAACCAGTCTCCGGAGTTTACCCATTCTAAGGGAGAAATTTAAGGAAAAAGAAGCGAAAAGAGGAGCATACTTGTCTCAAAGCAAAGAATAAAGTAGAGAGAAAGAAAGAGGAAGCTTACAACAAACATTGAGAAAAGACGTCGCTCGAACCTGGGTTTTTTTGCTAAAAAACTCAAAGAGAAAAAGAAATATGTTATGGAAGCGTCGAGAGTGGTGGAAAAAGTAAAAAAGAGGTTTAAAACACTCTTTTGTAAGGATGGGGCATTGGAATTTGAAAAAATGGCATTGAAGGCGTCGTCTTTTTGAATTGACGCCTCGCCTCATCAAGCGACACGCGTCCCTCTCTAGGTTTAAATCCCAAACTTACACATCATTAGTTTTAGGTTTGAGGCACAACTGTGAGGCATAGAAAAAGGCAAAAAGATGGAATACCAAAAGAGTCCAAGCGATAACCAAACACTGAGTAAAACCATCAGAACAGGAAAAAGTATATTTGCTGAACAACAACTAAATTCAGGAAATAAAAGCTCCAACCCTTCACAAAACTCTTCAAACAAGTGAATGCTAGAGTTGGGGGTAATTGGAGGCAGATTGAAGTATGGGCCTAAAGCCCAGTTTGGTAAAACAGTTATTCGGGCTACCCTAAAAGGGAAGCCCATGAAGAATGGTGGCCACCCAAAAAGGGGGCAGCCCATAACAAGTTTGGATTCTTAAGTTATAAAGGGTTAGTGAAGATCTTGGTGCGAGAACCTTGCACCAGATGAACCACATCCCTGAAATGACTGTTTGGGAGATGCGGGGAATGCACTTGTGATAGCCAGGGTTGCTAAAAAGATAAAGGAAAATTCCTGATATTTTGGGATAGAGATGAAAGATATTCAAAGTTCTCTCTAGGTATGACTTCTATAAAAAGGCAAGCACCCGAGGTAAAAGAGGTAAGACATTCAATTCATCTTTTGCTTAGAAACAATTCTCAGAGAGAAGTCTAACTTGAATGTCGGAGTGCTTTCCGGTCAAATCTAACCGAAAAGCACTAATGATGTTCTCATTGTTGCAGGAGCTAAGGAACAACCATTAGGAGACTTTGCGAGTTCGACTAAAGGAGTACGACTCTCCCTCACTGCTGTTCGGGATCATTAAAACAAGCCATTCAGTTGGCTTGGATTGTGCCAACTTTTTTCATCACGTATAGAGAATTATACCAATTAATTAAGTTGCTAAATAAATAGGTGATTTGGTTGTATTATTTTATCAAAAAATTAGTGAACAGTCCAATTTATACGCCGTTTATTGTTTTTCATTCAGCATAAAAATTTTTAACGAGTAAGATCCATCTTCATAAAAGTTTTAACGCGTAAGGTCCTTTTGAAATAAAAATTTTCTAAAATAGATAAATTTATCTGTGCTTTTTCAAAACATGTATAAAGAATACAGATAAATTTATCTGTCTTTTATTGAAAGCAAGTGTAAAGAACACAGATAAATTTATCTGTATCTTTTCAAAATATGTATAAAGAACACAAATAAATTTATCTGTTTGCATTATCTGTTTTGAAATGTAAACAGATAAATTTATCTATTAGGCATAAATAAGCAGGTAGATAAATTTATCTGTTTACTTTATCTGTGTTAATATGTAAATATATATATATTTATTTGATTGCATATTAAACAGATGAATATCAAATAGAGAAATTTATCTGTTTGTTATGTAAAATAGATAAATTTATCTATTTACAGGGTATTTTCAGGAGAAATCACGCAATTGGATCTTGCGCGTTAAAATTTTTGTTGATTGACTTTGCGTGTTAAAACTTATTTTTTTAGACTTTTGGTTAAAATCTCCTTATTGTATTTCAAATTTAATTCGATCTCTAAACAAGAGTCGAATTGCAATAATTTTGTGGGATACCTTATTCCATCATATTTACCACACGCTTATATTTCTACTAAATTCGGTACGTGGTTAAGGACATGATTTTGATGATTTGAAAAATAACACTTATTTTCATAGGATATGTGTTTACATAGGCCTCGTTTGGACAAATTGCTTATTTGCTTATTTGGCTTATTTAGCCTCCAATAAGCAACTTAATTTGGGAAGCCAAATAAGCAAGATTTAAACCAATAAGTAAATAAACCAACAAGCCAAATAAGTAAGATTTAAGTCCAAGATTATCCTAAACGTACTTGCTTATTTAATGAAATAAGCAAATATAAACAAATAAGCCAATAAGCAAGTTTTCTCCCAAACGAACACATCTCACATTTAAGCCACTTAAAAGCTAACTCTTTCAAACCAATTTGTTTATTTATGTTTTTGCTTATTTCACAATAAGCAAATAAGCAAATAAGTCATTTGCCCAAACGAGGCAATTGAATCCATCAAATGTCTCCCAAAAATTGCCAAGACATTATAAAATCAGTACCTTTTTAGACTAAAAAATTGTAACAATGAAATTTTTTGGGATTTTTTTATAATAATTTTTTCTCTTAATATTTTTATAATCATATAATGGGATGAAATCTTTAAAAACACGTATCTTGAAGCATTATTATGGGATTATATTCTTTCAAGACATCATCTCTCATAACTCTTTCAAGACTCTATTTTGTAGGTTTAGAATGAGCATACAATGATGATTCGAATAGTTCATCACGTAGAGCACGTTGATAAGATTTACATAGGTGAAACTGAAAGGAATTGAATCGGATATAGATAAGTACATGAATAAATTACATTTTGTTTTATGAAATGAATCGTTTAAACTAAAATAGTTCATTTTAAGCCAAAATCATCCATTTTGTAACATAAACTAAGATTTGATCATATACTTATCGACGTTCGATCAAATTTAATTTTTATATGAATAATTTTTTTAAGGTAGTCGACGATATAAACAATTTAGAATAATGAATTTTTATATTGAGTCTTGAGAAATTTTAAAGGAAGAAGAGTCTTTAAAGAGGATTTGATTTCCATCTCCATTACTTGGGAGAGAATTATTAGCCATATCCAAAATAAAGATCATTTAAACCAAATTATATTATAACATATCTTAACTCAAAATCGAATCAAATCTTTCTCTTATGTACCAAAAAAAGAAAAATTGAATCAAAGGGATCGGCAATCCCATTAAATAATATGGTGCAAAAACTAATAAAATTTAGAGTAAATTACATTCACCTTCCCTGAGATTTTGATAAAATACAGTCAATCCCACTCAGATGGACAAATTATACTAACCTCCCTTACAGTCTAAAATATAATTACATACCAACCCAAACTCGTTAGGGTTCCGTCCAATTCCGTTAGGTCAGCAATTCCATAATATTATATTCCTATTTTGCCCCTAACACAAAATTTGTTTCTTTTTTTTTTTTACTCTTTATAAAATTTTTAAATCGATAATTCTTCGGTTTAAAATCGCTAAAATAATTTACCCGCGATCGAAGCCCTTTACTAGCAGCGTTAGGTCGTAAAAAAGGTAGTGAACGTTGTTGATCGAGAAATAATTTATATTTTACAATTGATTGTGAGTGTAATAGCTCAAGAAATAAAAAGAAAGGAAGAAAGAGGAAGAACGGGCTCCGGAACCCCCTACCGCTGCACCTCTCGACGGTGTTAGCGGCGTCGACGCCGGCGTTGGCGTGGTGGCTGGCGTCGGTGGCGACTGGCACGGTGGAACGAGAGAGAGAGAGAGAGAGAGGGAGATGAGAGAGAGAGAGATGA
>JAULJZ010149596.1:0-10293 GCA_032270985.1 Heliamphora pulchella | reverse complement strand
TGATTGAGTCGGTACATAGGATCATATTCTTCTATTCCGCGATGGTACATTCCGCGAGGAAAACGATGTTTTGATTACTGTTTTACTTCTTCTCCTCAGTGGTGTGGCCTGAGTGGAGCATTCTGTTTTATTACAGCTTACTATTTTTATCTTTCCTCGGTGTGTTATCCGAGTGGAAAAGTAATGTTTTGATTACTGTTTTTCTTTAACTGTAAAAATATGATTTTGCATTATTTAAATGGTTGGTTGTGAAGGAAAAACCGTTTTGGGAGTCTGATGGGAAAGCTTGGGATTTTATGATGTAAAACCTTTTGGCTTGTGGTTAGGTTAGCTCCCACTACATTATATGCATGGTTTTGAGGACGAAAATGTGAGGTTTTATGAAATAAAACCGTTTTGAAGTTCGTGTTAGCCTGATGAAAAACTTATGATTTTGGGTTGAAAAATCCTTTTTGGCTCCTGTGGTTGAGCCCGTATGCTTGCGATTGCATATTTCCTGCATTATAGCTTTATTGTCTTTTCCTATTGAGCTTCGGCTCACGGTGTGAGATTTTGCTGTAAAACCTTTTTCAAGTAAGCGTGGTCCTGTAGATTGACCCGGTGGTGCCCGGAGGTGGCTGATGACAAGACGTCTGTTTTGTCTTGATAGGTAGCTTATACCTGTTGTATATGTTTCATGCTTATTTGTAACATGTTGTAAATCGTATACTAGATTATGGATGTATGCATGTTTTAATGCTTTCGAGAGAGCCTTGGGTCGATTGTTGTTTTCCGTAGTTTCATACTACGTTTTTCGTTGTTGGGATCAACGATTTACAAACGGGATTTTCAAATGGTTTTGCTTCATATAAATTTTTGTGTTTCGAGGTAGATTTTGGAACGGCCTAAATTTCTTTTAAAACGAAAAGATTTTTTTATTCAAAACTCGTATTTTATTTTTAATGGCTGAGCTATAGGGCTATAAATGTAGTCTTTTGGCTACTCTTTTAAATCAATAAACCCTCTATAGCACATTTTTACAAAGGTTTTGTCCTTGTTTGGTCTTCTGGTTTTAAATTCCTTTTGTTTAGACGGTTTGATGGTTGTTCGGTGGCTTTTCACGTGACCCGGAGTTTGGGGCGTGACAGGTGACCTCTAATTTTACGGGAAACTTGATTAATTTCTGAGGAAGAGTGGGATTCGAGGCTAGAGATCCATCCATTGGAGAAAGAAGCAGAAAAACCGAAGAGGAAGTAGACGCCAGCAGCGTTGGCTAGAGGTGACCGGGTTGAGGTCGCCAGTGGGGATGCGTGGGGAAGGTGACGCCAGTGGTCACGGTGGCGAGGCGAGGGAGACGTGGCGATGGCTGGTTGTGCGAAGTGCTCTTCGCGCACACTATTTCTCTCCTCCTCCTATTTTTTCTCCTGAAGCATCTCAGCATCGGCTGAGATGCAATGTATTTATTTATTATTATTATTTTTGCTTTCTTTTTTTATTTTCAATTTTTTAAAGAAAATTTTACTATTTTTGATATACACATAATACATTCTTAATTATAAAAACCCATCTAATTTAATTTCTCTAATTTAATTTAAATTAAATTCAAATCATTTAATTGAAATTTTCGAGTGTTATTGAATTAATCCCAATTTAATATACCGGGTTTCCACCCGTGCTAATCACATACAACATATGTCATTAGTCATTAAAAATCATTTTTGTTAACTTAAGTATATTAATAAAATTATTTAATAAATAATAAATACACCGAGTCTCTACATAAAGAGGCTAAGAGAAGAGTGTAAGAGCAGAGAATATGAAAATCGAATAGAGAAATAAGCAAGAGGGGAAAGAGCTTACCTTCGGCGGCGAAAGACGGCGAACACAGAAGATGGCGGCAGCGAAAGATGCAGCGGTGTAATGTTTGCTGGTGAAGAGGAATAGGGCGAGAAGGGGAGTGCGAACAGGTCGGCAACGAAGAGTGAGCTGTGAGCATGTGCTGGTGTCTCTTTTAGCCCACTTATGTACATCTCTTTTGTTTATTTTAAAATTTTTTGTCAGATTTTTTTTTTATTTTTCTTACTTGCTTCAATGAAAAAAAAATTAAAAGTAAATTTTCTTATTTAAAATTTTTTAAAAATCGTTAAATATAAATATAAGTATCATAAAAACTTAAAAAGTAAATTTTTCTAGCTCATCTCAAGTTAAGAAGTCCAAAAATTAAATACGATAGTTAGATTAAATAATAAAAAATTACTAAAAATGAAAAGTAATAAATAAACCATTATACAAAATTAAAACTTTGTATTTATCTCATAAGTAAAAATCTCTTATGCAAGCGTAAATCCTAAGGTCGGAATCTCATCATAATTAAGGCATATCGTTAAATCACGAAAATATATCATTTTAAATTTTATTTTTACAATCTAACTTAAATTTAAAATTATAAGTATAAATATATTAAAATCTTAAAAAATATAAGTATAAGTCTTCCAAACTAAAAATTATATTTCAAATTTTAATTCGTGTACACATGAGTAAGATGAGAGCTTAAATATGATAGTTAGATTAAACAATAAAAAATTACTAAATATATAAATAAATAAACCATTATACAAAATTAAAACTTTGTATATGTCTCGTATGTAAAAGTCTCTTATGCAAGCGTAAATTTTAAGGTCGGAACTTCATCATGATTAAGGCATATCGTTAAATCACGAAAATATATTATTTTAAATTTTATTTTTATATTTTTACGATCTAACTTAAATTTAAAATTATAAGTATAAATATACTAAAATCTTAAAAATATAAGTATAAGTCTTCAAAACTAAAAATTATATTTCTAAAAATATATTTCAAAATTTAATTTGTATACACTTACATGAGTAAAATGAGATCACCTGAACATGGTTAGCTTGTTAATAATAAACTAGGTAATTTTATTATAAGACGTTTTAACGACGGAATTAATTTTATCACCTAAGAAAAAAGATGGTGGGAACTTAAAGATGGTTCCCGCTAATTTTATTTTATGTCATTAGCAACGAAACTATGGCGTCGTAGAAAGCATAATGTAATTTGTGACGAAAAATTATTTTTCTTGCCAAAAGTCTTTTATTTAGAGATGAAATAAAATCATTTGCGACGAATATATTGACCTCGGTGAAAACGTAACACAATTGGCGACGAAAAAGTATTTTTCTCTCCAAAACTTTTCTATTTGGTGAGGAAATTCATACTTATCTTTAACGGCGAAATGTATTTTTGTCGCTAGATTTCATCGCCAAAGACCTTTATTCTTGTAGTGGAATTGAATCCAAAATAAAGAATAAAGAAACGAGTTAAAACTACTCCTAAGAATACCAACTAGGAATTCATCATCCTTTAAAAACAGAAAAAGTTTAGCCGCTCATGTTGCGACTAGAAAATATGAAAAGTTGAAGAAGAATAAAGTCTCGAGTCTCTGTCTATGACTTTTTGACACGTCCCAATCCTTCTAGATTAGCGCCCTAGCTTCCCTCAATCTACCGCCTTCTAAAAATCCAAGATATTAATTTCTGAACTCTGCCCACCTATTTATAGGTGAGGTTTCCGCCACAATTTCAGTCTCCAGATTGAACTCTACCTGCGGGCACCATTCAGAAACTCGACAATTTGCCCGGACGCTTTTATGATCCGTCCGGACGCTGGTAGTTTTCGTCCGGACACTATTCTTTCTGGCACTGTTTCGTCCGGACGTCCGTCAAGATGTAATTATCACAGAAACTTTTTCGTTCGGACGTCCGAACGCTGGTTTTGTCCATCTAGATGCAACTTCTCCAAAAATCCAATTTTTGTCCCTCTTCTCCGTTTTTCCCGTTTTACACCATTTTCTCCTCTAAGTTACTCTCAATGATGCTGTTAACAAAAATACTACAAATAATTTATTAAACATATTTTCAAGACTTAACATAGTGTATTTTGTGAAATACGATCGGTATTTTTACATACCGATCAATGAAGAAGAAGAAAAAAAATTACATGTGACCGCGCTTTTAGTTCTCGGCAACGACGCCAAAAATTATGGGTGTCGTACCATACAAAAAATAAATATTTATATCTTAAATTTAACTACTAATCAGTAGAATAGTTATTAAATCCATATATCGTTCTAACATGGACTATAAGGCTAAATCACAATTTTCTATAACTTAAAAATCAATCTAGTTTTCCAATCAAAAAGTTGTTTGTTTGATTATTAAACTAAAAATAGAAAATAACTAAAATTGAAATTAAAGTTTTTGATTCGATGAAAAAAAGATCCTAAGATTTTGAATCCATCGTAACCAAGTATTTTAGTTTAGTTAAGATTTTGTTACTTTTATATAGTTTAACTTAATCTAGTCCTGGCTACAAGCTTAACTTGGATGATCAAAAAAAATAATGCTTAACCAAACTTAGCAAAACCTATTTGGGTTAGCACAAGTTATTCGTATAAAATCTAACACGATCCATCCTATCACAGCATATCTTATCTTACGTTTAGATTGAAGCATGAAATTCAAATAGTTGCATAATCTCAAATTCACAATCACTAAATGTAAAAAAGCGAAAGCTAGAATAAAACTTTAATGTTCGTTAATAAACTCAACGTCTAAAAAACATACAACGAAGTTGAAACTGTATTGAAAGAAACAAGACATCAAAATCAAATCTAAATACCGATTAAGGTTTCATCTAACCGTAAGACAAGAAGTTTAGCCACTCATATTGTGGTTGTGATCCATGCAAAGTTGTAGAAGAATCACAGTCCTAGCCTCTGTTCTTGCCTTCTTGTCGCTTCCTGAACCCTCATCTTCTTGTGTCTTATTGAATTCTAGAATTTAAAGTAATGAATTTCGCCCCATAACCACCTATTTATAATGGAGCTGCGCCCTAGGTTTTAAATTCTCACGTAGCTTGATATATGTTCCCCGTCTAGATAGCCGTTCGGACGCCCATTTGGAATAAAAATTTCTGGTCAAAAACGTCTAGACGCTCACCCAAACATAAACTTTCTTTCTCAAACCGTCCGGACGAAAATGTCTCAATGCCTCCTTTTGTGCTTTACTCCACTTTTGACCCATTTTAGCTTGTTTTATCATATTTTTGCCTCTTCTGATACTAATACCGAAACACTTCTAAAGCATGTTAATAAACATAAAATTGAGGCCTAACTAATGTAATTCGTAAGATAGTTGGCGCTTTTACGCACCAATCAATACCTTAAAAATTGAAATAATTCGAAAATATAAATCCACATAATTAGACAGAACAACTTAACATAACTTGGTAAGATTTGTAGATGTTTTGCTTTGTTACTTTCAATACAACAGATCAATTAATACGCAATTAGAGCAGATCAAAGAAATGAAATTTCTGATGCTTCTCTGGAAACGTTGACACATTGATTTGAGAGCTAGCTTGGCAGTGTGCTAATTCTTTAAATTAAATGATAAAGTCTTTTTCGAATTTTGTGGAGTAAATGATGAAGCTTGAGTAAAAAAAGTTTCCGTGGGTGAAAACTTTAATCTATGGAGTTCTGTCAATTGCTTTATATTTCAACGTGTTGAATCCCCAATATATCTTCGACTTTGGTGAAGCGTATCCATATTTGTTGTATGAATGTGTGGTGAATAATCACGAACAGATTGAAACCCTTAATAATTATGTCTATTTTATTTATTTTAAATAAATAATTATTCACTTTAATGTAATTTAGAGAAAATCTTTATTTTTTTTCTCGTGTAGGTTTTATGTGCCAAGTAGTTTAATTTAATTAACCAAAAATTTGTCTTGGTGAATACTACATTATTTTACATGTGGCGACGTGTAATAGGACCATTAATGCAATTTTATTTGGGACCCTTGTAATACATGGCAATATTTAATTTTTCAATCGTTGTAATATATTGCTGGTCTCGCGACAAGTAATAATTTGTAATAGGCTAAAATTTGTATGCCTACAATCTCATTTTTTATAAAAACGTTCCCAATTGTTTTCTAAATATCATAAAAGTAAAAACCATTTTCATTTGAAAATCAGATTGACATGAAAAGACTGACACGTATTTTTAAAATTCTCCTTGGCCTTACTCAAGGAAACTAGATATGATATGGGTTTACATATCTATTTTTATATGGTGTTTGAAGTAATTTGTTATACCGGTATTTGTGTCAATGTGATTTATATGATGAATGATATGACAACTTATAATACAATCACATCATCCTCAAATAATAAATATTGCATAAGTTTATACAAAATTAAAGTTAGTATAAAAAATAATATGAAATATTCTTACTCAAATTTTTATTAATTAAATTTACTCCAAATATGAGATAAGATCACTACAAGAAAAAAATACCTTTCCAAGCATTTTGTTAGCGGCATTTACAAATATGTAAGCAAAACAGTTGTTTCCAGCAGTTATTCATAAACTCTGTTTTTAATTAGGTTATTCACGGCATTTACTTAAAACATCCCGTAAATAACCTAGAAAAATGACGTAGTTTTTATATCCGGCAACCTTGAATAAAAATTTGTGAACTAATATTACTCATTACGGCGCTTTTCCAATGAGATTAGATCGTTTTAGCTTATTTGAATTACGGCCAAAACCTAACCAAACCCAGAGTATTCTTATCAAAACGTGGATAAGATGATGTATTTTGACATGACTAGATCTGTTCCAGTCCTACTCTAATTAAAACTTCAAACCAAACACACCCTAAACAAGAAATCTGAACAAATTCCAAAAAATATAACCTCGTAGAACAACTTATGATATAACTAAGATTTGTCGATGTTTTGCTTACTTTCAGTACAACATATCAATTTACACAGATCAATAAACACACAATTAGACCGATAGTTTTGGAATATTACACATTTCGTGACTTGAATTTCAAATATGTATGTCTAGGCAGCAGCAGATCCAGATTTGGTAACGCTCCATTTGTGCAAAACAGCGCCGGCGATATCGTAGAAGACGACATCGACTTGGGTTGGAGCGATTTGGAGTGCCATGAAGCCTTGTCCGTCGTAATAAAACTTCATTTCGTTGGGATTCCACCAGCTCACATCACCCCTCCATGCCTTTGAGCCACCGCCGCTTGTCAAGAATTGAAGTGGGCTGCCAAACAATATATATATATATATATATATATATATATATATATATATATATGGAAATTGAAACACCAACCAAACTCATTTTCATTTAGGTGTCTTTTTTGGTAACGTTTATATTTATTATTATTTTTTTATTTTTAAATTTTTTTGTAAATTATAAACAAAATATGTTTAATAATTATTTTTGTTATAAAAAAATATATATAGTTTTTAAAATTAACTAAATTGTTGTAAACAAAAAAATGTATTTTCATTTATTTTGTAAATAAATTCTTATTCTATGTTTTTTTCTCCTACCAATCACCACCTCCCGACCATTGTCCTTCGGCCACCCCCTCCGACCATTCACTCCGGCCACCCCCTTTCTTCTGGCAACTCCTTTTAACTTTTTTCCTGGTCTAAAAAATTAATAAGGGTTTTGTATTATAAGTCATTTGTTTAAAGAAAAACATTAGTATATTTCTTTTCTTTCTTAAATTCTAAAGTCAATAGAACTTGGAAAACGTATTTTTTTAAAATAAAATATGAAAAAGTTTAAATAATATGAAAAAAAATGTTATGAATAACCAAAATAATGTTTTTCATTTTTATTGAACATTTTACAAATTTAATCATTATAGTTTTTTTTCGGGTACTTTTGAGATTAATCCAGATACTAGAAACCAAAATGTAAAGAAATTCATTAATCTTGATTAAAATATAAAAAAATTCATAAAATGCGAAATGTCTTAGGCTTATTTGTTGCTCTAATTTCTAATTTTTTAAAATAAAAAATACCTTTTTAACCTTTTCTCTTATTTTTGAGAAAAAAAACCCATCACTATCCAAACAAAATTACAAATAAGTTTAAAAGCCGAAAATAATTTACAATTTAACTCAAAATAACTTAATTTTTGCATGTTTTGAGTGAGAAAATAAATTTGTTAATTCACATTGAAAATTACCCACTTTCTCACTGATCTAAACTATGTACTCCACTTGCCAAATGTATAGTCAACTCCATATAGTTTGATAAGTAAACATTACCTGTCACGACTACTGATGTGTTCCAAGCAATGGTCGTGCCCATTTATGTAAAGATCAACGTGATTAGCCTAAAAAACTTATCAAGAGATGGTTAGATAACTAAATATAATGGTGGTATTTGTTGTAGTTGGAGATATGGTAAAAAGTTAATTACTAACAAACAAAAATCAAAATCATCAAAATAAAATTCGTTAAAAAACAATATTTTAAAGTTACTTTCAATACAAAAAAAAACTAATCCATTTAGATTTCTCTTTTATTACAAGGAATCAGCAAAATATAAAAAAATAGAAAATGAAAAAAAAAAAAACTAAGACGAGACAAAAGAAGTCACTTGGAGAACCTAAGTGGCTTTTTTCAACTTAGTAATTTTTAAAAACTTCAAATCAAACGAACATATTTTTTAGATTTCTCTCTTCACGTGTGAAGAACTGAAAAAACTAAAAATTGAATAATAAAAAAAAACCAAAAAAGCTACTTAAGAAAGAGCTATTCCAAACTCTGCCAAAATGTAGCGGCAATTCTCTCATTGTAGCTTTTTTCAACTTAGCTTTTTTGTTTGTATTATTTCTCGTAACCCTACAAATGAAATGTACCTGAAGTATTGGGAGAAGTTTGGCTACAAGCTCCACTGTGTCACCATGATGCCCAGCGCTTCTAAGTGTATGGTGGCCAACCACAATTTTCCATTTTGCGCTTGACTCCCTTAATGCTGAATCCACATCCTATAAGGGGTTTAAATATACGTGTCGAGATTTTAGATCTTTAATACCGATTGTACAATGCATCGGTCAACACTATTTGATATCGGCCAATATATGTTACTGTACATATCACCTACATTGATATGTATCTTCATACTGTTATTTAAAACTTCGGTCATTATCAACTCACATTCAAGAGATTTGAGAGGTAATCCTCTCGAGGAAGCACGCCGCGCCAGTCGTAAGTAGCATCTTCTGGATCCGTGAAGTATTTATCTTGGAACGGAGTCGTGTCTACAAAGAAAAACTCCGCAATTTCTGCCCAACAGTGAGAAAAAATACGGTAAAGAAAAAAGAAAATCTAATTAGTGCTTAATCTTTTACATAAATAAGCAACATTTCCAAAATGAAAAAGGTCTTAATTTCTTTACCTGTATTGAGAATGTAAGATCTCAGGCAAAGCCATCTGCTATCCCTTTCTGCAAGGATGGGACTTATTTGGGCCAACACATCTCCTCTATAGTCGTGGTTGCCCAACACTGCAGAACAAACAAGCAATATAATAGCACTGTCAAGTCCTTTCTTCTTCTTTTTTTTGTTTATTGATTATAGTTCAAGCATTCAATAAAAAACAAAAATAACCCTACTAAATATTGAATATTAAATATATTCGAGAACAATATAAAATTGTTTGATATTGTGTAACGTGTGATCAGTTTATTAGTGCATATATATGTTGGCGTGAGCTGTCAGTAATTGGAGAGATTGTAGGCCAGTTTGTTTAGAATCCCTTCTCTTAAGGGTCAAACGTAATAGTACCCTTAATTTGTGTATAGCCTAATATAACTTCTCTTTGTATTGCTATATAACCATACTTGTCTCTGTAAAGTAATTGAAAATGAAATACATGCAATATTTTTGACATAGTATCAGAGCAAGATCCTAGACCTTATTCTACAACCAAACCCTACGAGCACCAAAACCCTAAACACTAATTTGCAGCCATGGTGAACCCGACTGATGTGGTACAACATGGCGGCACTTCCACAGACTCTATCCTAGAAGATTTGACGGCAAAAATGACTGAAGTCTTTACCAAAAATCAAACCCAAACCCACCTACCGACCTATGATGCTTCCGCTGCACAAATCAGCATTAAGTTGGACGGCACCAACTGTACCCCTTGGTTCCAAGTTGTTGAGATGTATATATAGGGTAAAGACAAATTGGGATATATCAATGGTTTCCCGCAACCTGAACCTACAGATCCAACTTTTCGAAGAGGCGAACCGAGAATGCGATTGTTAAAGGGTGGCTGATCAACTCTATGGACCCACCCTTGATCAGCAATTTCATTTGCTTCCCCACTGCAAAACTGGTTTGGGACTCTATTGCTACTACTTATTTTGATGGAATTGATACTTCACA
>JAULJZ010149595.1:0-31037 GCA_032270985.1 Heliamphora pulchella | reverse complement strand
TCCATGCATAACATTAAAGAAATGATACACATACATTGCTCATAAAGATTCTCATAAAATGAAAAATTAATTTTATTTTAAATACTAAAAACATGATTTTCAGTATACCAACCATAACAACGTGCCTCCATCCATTGATAAGGGGAGCATCTAGTACATGTGGCTAAAGAAAACTTTCTGCCACTTCGAGTGGGTGGCACATGCATTCCTACTCTACATGTTCGGAATAGCCTTATTCCCAAACTTGGAGAACATAGTGCATCTCCTTTACCTCGCTGCGATGATGATGGTGGACCATATCGACATTTATGACTGGGGAGGCACTGCTCTCTCCACCCTTTACGGATATATGAGTGCTGCTACCTGGACTTCTAGTATGAGCATAGGTGGGCATTAGTGCATCTAGGAGGTACATCTTTTTTTCTCTGTTTTTCTTTTCATTTCCCATTTCCATTCCTGCATATCTGCTAATTCTTTCCTTGATTCTTTGCAGCTTTGGGCCTACGAGTTCCTGGGTATGCGCCAACTAGTGAACTCCTGCGATAACCCACTTATGATTCTTTGGGCACTCCAATGGGTGAGACATTATCGGGGTACAAAGCCTAATGGGAAGGATATTGATGATGATCGTCACTTTCTAGACACTCTCACTCCTGATCGGATACATCATTTATGCTTCTATTCATTTTCGCTTCTCATGTCCTGTACATTCACTACTTGCTGACATATTTCCTTCGTCTTTAGGTCCGCTGGGATATCTGGGTCAGCATGGAGGAGCGGGCTGGTGTCGATCTGATGTGGAGCTCAGAGGTTGCCCGGACCTGCGTTTTGCTTAAGGGGCCATTCTGCAGAGAGTGGTGCCTGGGTGAGCGTGTGGTTTAGTAGTCTTTAGGGTATGCCCATTTTCGTATCCCGAGGATGCCTCCAATTGGGATGCGCTAGACTGATACCCTTTGTACAGATGAGTTTACCCATGTTATGACGGATATCGATGCTGCTACGCTGATCGAGGGAGAGGATTGTGACTATATGGTCTTCGCCCGAGAGAGGCTCATGCCCGTCATGGGGGCCCGCGCTACTGTGTGGGATTCTCCTCCCGCTGCCCCCGGTCCTGTCCACCCAGAGCTGCCATAGGTGGGGGACACTTTTGTAGATGAGAATCTTCAGCACATCCAGATCCCCGAGCGAGCGGCTCAAGAGATTCTCCTTCCTCCCAGTGTAGAGTAGGTATGACATCCTTTCTCTTTTTCTCTACTTTCCATACTGCCCTTCATATATAACTGTACTAATTTTCATGTCTAACTATACTGATGCGATCCTTTTCTTCGCAGATACCTCGGGAGTGGTGCAACCAGTTCCTTCGTCTGATCTCTGGGTTGAGGGTATTAGTTCGTTGCTGTGATGCTACTTTTTGAGCCCAGGGCACGGAGCCTCCTGCTCTCCGGGGTGGCCTTGCTATGGTACTTGCTTCATTCTGCTCATATTTATATTTCAACACTTTTCCTTCCTATTCATTCATATTGTTATCTGATGCGATCCTCTCTTTTCTTTTAGTGTGGTCGGGGAGGGGCCCGAGGACTCAAGGCAGTTACACGGCACCTGCTGCTCCAGTTGTACATGTTGTACCATCCGTTGGAACCACTTCATCGGATTCCATTACTGCTGCTTCTTCATCTCGTGCCTAGGCTTCTAGTACTGCGCAAACTGCCACTGGTTCAGAGGAGGAGACCGGGGAGATGCGGTCATCGTCTGATGAGTCATCTCAGGGAGGCTACGTCGTCTAGAGGAAGAGGACCCGATGGAAGTGACCGATCTTGTGCTACCATAGTGCTGATGATCTTATCTCCTTTCTTTTCACTATTCATGGAGGCATGCTGCCTATTCATGTTTGGGTCTGTATGCCTGTTTGACACATTCTGATACTCTGTTCTGGTTCATTACACTGCTGTTGGTACACACTGATACACATTGGTACACTGCTCTTGATACACACTGATACACGACTCTTGATACTCCCACTAATACACACTAACATACTACTCCCGACACACTGCACATATGCGATGGATGGGGCCTTCATGTATTTGGTTTTTCTTTTGGCTTGCATGCCACAACATATATTCCACATACACACATTACTTTTTGTTACTTATAATGGGTGGGGCCTTCGCGCCATTTGATTACATTTGGATTGTCATGGATGCCTTAACTCTTTTATTTATAACATGAAAATCCCTTTTGAATGTTAGAATTTGATTATGCATGATGTATGATCCAAGAGTTGAGACCCTCTATATAAATTGTTTTTCTTGTTGTGAGTTGTTTATAAGTCGTCGACGACGATTTGGGGCACGTTGGAAAAATGGGGAGAGGCTTTCAAAATTCATGCATAAACAAATTTGCAGCCGTGAGAAATGAACTCGCAGCCATGAGTTTTGAGTGTGGTGGCCTGAACATTTATGGAAAAAAGTGCATGGCCTGTACTTTGGGATATTACGATAGTAAGATTTGAGGGGAAAACATGGCGACTGGGAGATATGAAGTTGGCTACTGTTAGGAAAAGGTGGCGGCCGTGTTGAAACATTTTGGCGCGAAACCCAAAGCAGATTCTATGGGTTCCCTCCATTTTTGGTTCTACAAAAAGGGCAATTGTTCCAGACCCCACTGTTCTGGATATCATGCATTCTCCTTGTCTTCTCCATGGCCCACTCTTACAATAACTCTCTTTTAGCTTTGGTGGGCGACTTTTCCTCGACTGAGCGCAAAAACTTTCTCAACTTCGGCGTAGATGCACTATTCTCCTTGCAAACCATGAGGGTCGAATGGCATCTTTTGTGAGGAGCAGCCCAGCTGTGGGATGTTGAGGTATATGTGTTTTTTTCGGGCATGAGGAGCTATGTCCGACGATGGAGGACTTCTCTACCATTCTAGAGGTTTCGGCCCGAGAAGAGGTAATAGTTCCCACTCCTTTCTTAAGTCCCAGAGATAGGTTGATGTAGCTCTGCGGCTATTCCAGGCGTGAGGCTTCTCTCATTACTCATGATGGATTCCTTGATGTGGCACGAATCATAGATCGCTTCGAGCCTTGGGGGTCCCTTGGCGACTTCTCTTTCCAGCTTCAGCGTCGCTATGCCCTTTGTATCTTTCTTCTGGATCGCTTCCTCTTAGGTCCTTCAGATGGGCAGGCTAGCTCTTCTTTGATGGATGTGGCTCATTAGATCCATGAGGGTCAGGATCCTGTCCCGCTAGTCCTTGCCGAGATGCTCCTTGGCCTTGATGCGATCCATACTGAGGGTGCCCCATACCTCGCCGGTAGTGCTCTCCTACTACAGGTATTCGCTCAACTCTTCTTTTTCTATATTTCTCTCGAGTTTTTCCACTCATCTCTCTTTTTTCTTTGTTTCTCTCAGGTTTGGCTAATGGAGAAGGTGAACTTGCTAGAGAAATATGTATTTGTCAGCTACAGTGTGAAGTCCTTCATCTGCCGTCAAGTTTATCGCCTCTACTCCACTAAGGCTGCTTGGAAGGACTACCTAAGTTCTCTAACTGAGGAGGACATCCCCTAGCTATACCCATGGCTGAAGATATCTTTCATGACTACTGCGACTGTGGGTCACTTGGGGGTTCTGTTGGTTGGCTTGAAGCTGGCCACTTTCTATCATCCATATCGCATTCTCTGTCAGTTTTGGTATACTTAGGTCAGACCTGATACTGTCGTGAATCATCTGTACAATTTCGCACATCGAGCCCCTTTCATGGGTCAGTACCAGTGGGCCCGGTCTTCGCGGCTGAGAATGCCGATCGGTAGAGAGTTTGACAGTAGACTTTTTGAGGATTATAAGGCTTGGTTGCGACAGAGATAGAAGGCAGCGCGGGGTAGGGAGGAGATACAAAGAGGAGAAGGACTTGACTCTTCTTCGTTGTATTTTGACATTTTATTTTTTTCTTTCTAGCTCTTTAGGATGAGGACTTGCGAGCCTCTCTTGTTTGGCAATAAAAATTGAGTTAGTAAAACTTCTAAGTGAAAGTTTCTCCACTTTTACTTGTAGTGATCTTTGAAACTATTCTTTATATTTTTGCTTTTGCAATATAGCCAATTTATTTAGAAAAATTTAAAACAAGCTTTTGCATTGTTCCTACTAGTCAAAACATGGTTCCAAAAGGGGAGAATTAAAGGTTTGGGCCGAACTTTTGACAAAAGCTGCCTACGTATCCCGAAGAAAGGGAATTAGGTCATAACATAGTTCGAGGCTCGGGTTACACTCAAGTATTAACACTCTCCCTTTTGCAGGTTTTACCTAAGGAGTAGAACTTTTTGAGCTAATCTAAGTTGATGGGCGTAGAGAAACCATTCCCATCTAGGTCCATAAGAATAGCAGCACCTCCTGACATCATTGTTTTAATAAGATAGGGCCCGCCCCAATTAGATTTAAACTTTCCTCTTGGGTCGAAGATCGAAGCTCGAATTTCTTTAAGGACTAAGTCACCTTCCTTTAAATTTCAGGACTTAACTTTCTTGTTAAATTCCCGAGCTATTCTCCTTTCATATCCCTGAATGTGAAACAGTGCTTTAAGCCTTCTTTCGTCGAACAAGAGCAATTCTTCAAATCTATGTCTTTTTCATTCAGACTCGAGAATACTGCTTTTGGTCATTACCCTCAAAGATGGAATCTCCAACTCTATGAGTAGAACGGCTTCCATTCTATAAACCAACGCATATGGTGTTGCTCCGGTGGAAGTTCTAATCGAAGCCCAATACCCCTAAAGTGCAAATGGCAACTTTTTTGGCCAATCCTCACTTCCTTCTATCGTCTTTTATAGAATCTTCTCCATGTTCTTGTTAGCGGCTTCCACGGATCAATTGGTTTGTAGCCTGTATGGAGAAGACTTATGACTAACAATTCGATACTCCTCCAAAAGATCTAAAACCTCTTCTTCGAAATGAGAACCATTATAAAAAATAATCTTATGCTGAACTCCATATCGATAGATAAGATTCTTCTTGATGAATTTGGCTACTTGAGAGGCCTTCAGAACAAAGTTGGAGGCAGCCTCTGCCCACTTTGTGAAATAGTCAATTGCTACAAGGATGAACTCATGTCCATTTAATCCCTTGGGCGTGATCTTTCCTATCACATCGATTCACTAAATTGAGAATGGCCATGGTGATGTCATGTTATAGAGCTGAGATGGCGGCACATGCATGAGGTTTGCGTGAACTTGGCATTTTCAGAATCTCTTAACAAATTGGTGACAGTTCGCCTCCATTGTCATCCAGAAATATCCTTGGTGCATGATCTTTTTAGCTAGCATCATTTCATTCATGTGAGGCCCGCAAACTCCTATGTGAATCTCTTTCATCAACTCGTGTCCCTCTTCTGTGTCAACATAAATCTTATTAACCCCCCATATATCCTCTCTTGTATAGTCTTCCTCCACAGATCACAAATTGTGCAACAAGCCTCCAGATTGCCCTTTGGTCCTTCTTGCTAGATCTACTAGGGTACTACTCCTTCTTAATGAAATTCCTAATGTCGTAATACTAGGGTAGTCCATCATTGACTTCTCAAATAGCAGAAATATCATTAATTATGGGTGTATCTCTTTGCTAAATTTCTAAAGGTCTCATCCTTACCCGGGGGGTACTTCTATCATAGATGCTAAAGTAGCCAAGGTGTCAGCGAACTTATTTTACAATCTTGGGACGTGGGTGAACACCACAGTTTCAAAGCAAGGGATCATTATTTTGAGCTCCCGGTGATACTCGATCAGCCTCTCTTCTTTAACCTCCCATTCTCTTTTTTTCTTGGGAGATGACCAAAGATGAGCCCCCTCAACCTCCAATTTCCTTGCCCCTAGTTCCAAGGCTGCTTCCAATTCGGCTAAGCAAGCTTCGTATTCGGCTTGATTGTTAGTAACCTCAAAACTCAACTTAAAAATCGAAGGGATATGGGAATAATCAGGAGTGGTGAGGAGTATCCCTATCGCGTACCCATTTGGATTAAAGTTCCATCGAATTACAGGGTCCACAAATCCTTCTCGATTTTCAATACTTATTCAAAAGGAAATTCAAACTCGGGTTCTTCTTCTCCTTCAATAGGATGGTTGGCCAACAATTTTGCAATAGCTTTCCCTTTCACGGATTTCCTTGTGATGTATTGCAAGTCGAACTCGGCTAACATGAGCAACCAACAGGCTAGTTTTTCTGTCAATGCCAGCTTCTTGAAGAGGTACTTGAGCGGGTCCATTCTTGAGATCAGAATAACTCGGTACACTATCATGTAATGACTCAACTTCTTGGATGCCCAAACTAGTGCTTGGCAGGTCTTCTCCAAAGGCATATACTGACGTTCACAATCTGTCATCTTCTTGCTTAAATAATAGACAACTCTTTCTACCTTGGCTTCGTCTTCTTGTGTAAGTATACACCCCATTGCTAAATCAATCACCGATAAGTACAGTATTAGAGGATTGCAAGGTTCTGGTGTTGACAGGATCAAAGGGTTTTACAGGTACTGTCGTATAGCATTGAAAGCATCTTGACACTGCTGATCCCACTAAAACTTGGCTCCTTTCTTCAAGAGTCGAAATAGAGGTTCGCAAGTAGTGGTCAACTTAGTTGTAAACCGGCTGATGAATTGAATCTTTCCTAAGAAACTCCTTACGTCCTTCTCAGTCATTGAAGAAGGCATTTCAAGGATGGCCTTGATCTTCGATGGGCCTACTTTTGTCCGCCGCTGCGTGATCATAAACCCAAGCATCTTTCCTGCTATAACTCCAAAGGCATACTTTTGCGGGTTTAGACGCATCCTGTACTTTCTTATCTACTCGAAGAATTTTCTTAGTGCGATAATATGCCCTTCTCGGGTTTTGGACTTCACAATCATGTCGTCTATGTATACTTCAACTTCGTTGTGTATCATGCCGTGTAGCAACATGGTTGCAGCCCTTTAGTAGGTTGCTCCAATATTATTCAGCCCGAACGGCATGACCCTATAACAATAGGTGCCCTAAGGTGTTGTGAAGGTAGTGTTCTCTCGGTCTTCTGGTGCCATCAAAATATGATTGTACCTTGAAAATCCATCCATGAAAGATAAGAGCGTGTTCTTGGCGGTATTGTCTACCAATACGTTTATGTGGGGGAGAGGGAAGTTGTCCTTGGGACTAGCTCTGTTAAGATCTCTAAAGTCAACACACACTCGGATCCTTCCATCTTTCTTCGGTACTGGGACGATGTTGGCAACCCACTTCGAGTACTATGTGACCATGAGAAATTCGGCGTCTATCTATCTGGTAACCTCTTCCTTGATCTAGAGCGCCTAATTCGGTCTGATCCTTCTAAGCTTCTGCTTCATGGGTTTGGCATCAAGGTAAAGGGATATTTGGTGCTATACGATGTTAACATCTATGCCAGGCATATCTTCGTAGGACCATGCAAAAACATCTTTAAATTCTTTTAATAAAAAGATTAATTGTTCATGTTCTCCAAAAAACAACGTAGAACCGACCTGAACTAGTTGTGGATCTTTTTTATTATTGAGATTTACTAAAATAGTTCCTTCAATTACAGGTTTACCTTGCATTCCTTCTTCCTTTTCAATTAAAAGTTTTAAGTCTTGGGGGATATCCTCCTCGAATTGTTCAAAATTTTTAGAATCAACGCAAAATATTTGAGACACAACGAAGTAAAAAAAATCCGATTTCATTTCATTGATTTTGAATGGGGTTGCATCTTGAGACTCAAAATAGAAAGTGCTCGGGACGCCAACAGGCGCATTCCCGATAGACTTGTTGTTACAGACACTGTTCACAGAGTTGGACGATAATAGATTCAATAGAGTCGGACTCTAACTCACTTGTTACATCATGTATAAGAAAAGACTCAAAAAATTGACTCTTCTTCGTTTAAGCAGCATCCATGATAAGTGTGGTGTAATCCGCAGGCACGTCAGCTTCCATTATCAGCACGTCCTTGTCTTCTTCGTTGCCTATAGGCACTCGAGCCATCTCTTCATTAAAGAAAGAACTCAGATCTCCTTCCTCGCAATGGACTACTCAGTCTATTGGTGTTTTTTCAGTGAATCCCATCTGCCATATTTCTGCTTCTTCTTCGCTGTTAGACAACTGGTGGCCAAAAAAGATTTTCAGCCCTGACAACTTTTGTTTAGTCTTCTCCTCTATCCACGGCTCGGGAAACTCGCAGTAGGGGAAGTCGTTCCCTTCCTTAATGAAACGCTCATTCAACGTGGGTTCGTACTTTCTCGTACTCGGTTCTTTTAGCTTTAACTTGTACCCCAGTCCGTATCCATGTTGATTGTGCTTAACGAGGATTGATTCTGGATGTTGAAGGGATTAAAATCAAAATCCAAAAGGGACCTAGGGCTAGACGGCGGTGCTATGAGATTTAGGCGCTTTTAGGGCAACAAGAACGAAGATTGGAGGAAGAGATTAAGTACCAGTGAAACCTATTGACGACAACGGCGGGTTAAGCGATGGCTGTTGGCGACGACGGCGGGTTGTGCAACAGCTTGCGATGGCAAGTTACGTGACGATGGTGGCTTCGGCGACGGCGTGATTGGTGGGCGGTAGATGAGTTTGAAATCGAGATTAAGAGAGAGGGAAATCGAAGAGAAGATGAAAACCAAAATCGAAGAGAAGAAGTTGAGAAGGAACTCGAGTGAGTTTAAAACACGTTATCGATGAGAAGATAGTTAAAGCCAATTGAGTTCATAACGTTATTGAGAAGATGAAACGTAAGGCCGATGACAACGCGTGTTTGGTTAAATGTAATGATCTCAGTTTTTAAAAAACCGTGATCATTATTTTTTTATGCATAAAATCTTAGTTTTAACTATAACTGAGATGAAAAGTATTTTAAATCAATCTTGGTTTTAATAAAATTGAAATCTTTCTTTTTCTTTATCATACATATCATCTCGGTTTTAATAAAAATCGAGATGAAATTTCTTTCTTATTTTTTTAATCACGTTTTAATAAAAACTGATCATTCCATTTTTAAAGCGAGATCTTTAGCTATTATTGTGGCAGTGGGAATCCCTTGCAAATGCTTACCCAATCCCATTCCAAGAAAATAAGGCATCGCCTACATCATGGCTATGATCTTTGGGTTCACATAGTTTTCCTCTTCGTTCATCAAAACTTGTATAGCCTTAGTCTCGTTGAAGTTGAACCCATTTCGAAGGAGATCTTCTTCCCCATGCTAGATCTCGAGGAGTGGGGTAGTGTCATTAATCGGGGTTGGCAAGCCAGTTTCACCTGGGATGGTGATGGATAGCACTTACTTAATCAGCTTCACTTTTTAGTGGAAGGTTGACGGGACAACTTTGCTTGTCGGGTCGTGCAGCCATGGTCTAGCCAATAATAGATTAAACAAGGCTGGAACATCAAGAACATGGAACTCTATCTCACTTTCCAATGATCTGACTGTCATAGCAAAGGTTACCAACCCCAAAACATATTTTCATGTGTTATTATACGCACATACTCCTTGTGCACTCAGCTTGAAGTCTTGCGTCTTCAATCCAAAACAATAAGCAGTTCATAGTTCATAGAGGGCGGAACCGTTGTCAACTAAGATGACCGACACCCATTTTCCCAAACACTTGACAGTTAAATGCAACGACTTGTTATGGGATGGCCCCTCGGTCGAAAAGTCTTTGTCACTGAAAGCGATGACGTTGGACTGCTTCTCACGTATCAACATTCCAACCAACAGGTTGGGGGAGACGTTGATTGGAATGTCCACACTATTGAGAGCCTTCAAAATGGCATGTCGGTGCTTATGGGATGCCATAAGTAGCCCAGGTGAAAGTTCTCTTTTGATTGCGGGATGGATTTTAGGTAATTGGGTGGATAGGGGGATTAGCTTGATTCGGATTGGGATTCAGCATGTTCACTTCATAGTTTCGATTCACAACATTAGTGGCATTGTTCGGGTTATTAGCATATGACTTCTGAACTGCTCTTTAGCTTGATTCTCCCTTCTTAATATCCCTAGACTACGGCGCATCCTCTATTTGTTTGTACCCTAGCATTGAAAACTTGTTCAAATGTCATCAGCAACTGTGTTATCAGATATTTACAGAACTGTGGCTGCAAATTCTTCACCACCATCCTCACTTGTTCCTTCTCGATGGGTTGATTTTTCAATTTAACGGCCTTGGCTTTCTATCGAGTCAAAAACTCGATGAAAGAGTACTTGAGCTCTTGCCAATTAGTTTTGAGTTCTCGAGTAGTAACATCGAGCTGGATGCTGTAGTCATATTGGTTAACAAATGAAGTAGCAATGTCCTCCTAGGTTCTCATCTTCATGGCATCTAGAGATAGAAACCACTTATGAGTATCTCCTGACAAAGACCGCTAGAAGAGCTGAGCCTTTAGCTGATCACTGATCCCCATCGGCAACAGGGTTCGCACGTACATCCTCAGATGGATCCTCAGGTCTCCGATTCTGTCAAATTTCTCCATATTAGGCATCTTAAATTTCTCAGGAAGCTTAGCATCGGGGAACAAATAGAGTCCCTCGACATCCAATATGTAGTCTTTAACCCCTCATGATTTTTTAAAACCTTTTCTAGTTTGTCAACCTTATCAGACAAGGTCAACTCTTTCGTGGCTAAGATTTTTAGGATTCCCGAATAAACATGTTTTGTAGCTACTTGCTGGGCTCCCTTGGGTCCCACGTTTTCAACCCAAAGGTTATCTTCTATTCCGTTTACTTGGCCGTTCAGGAGAACTGCATTGGGGACTATAACCCGAGTCTGTAAAGCCTAGATCTGTACCAAACACTGTGTTTAAATCTTGGCTTAGTTGGTCACAACAGTGCTAACCCGCTCGATTGTTTGCTGCAACTCTAAGATCGCCCTCATCATATCTGCCATAGTCAATTTTGGATCTGTCATCTATAACCTTAGCTGATATACACGTTTGAGTCTTCCACTCGGAGATCGGGCCCAAGTGCGTATAGGTTCTTCTCTGCATAGTGCTATTATCCTGGGTCTCTAAATTGAAAGGACTGATGCAAATCGAAGGACTCGTCAATCGGGTCTAAACTCAAAACTAACTCCCATTTGGTAACGGTACGGGTAAATGAAAACTAACCCTAATTGGGGTACTAAGAATACAAATAAAAGCATCTATAAAAGAAAATCACATAACTCTAAAAGATTTATTGATCCTAAAAGAAAGGGTTCTAAGAAGCTATATGCACATGAGAATACTGGTAGGTGAGCACTCAGTGTACCTTTTGAATAGAGTCAACAATATACCTCTCAATGCCAGGAATGGTGCAAGGCATGGTCAAATGGTACGCAATAACTCTTTTTGCCACATCTATGGGAGCATGTGGCAAGAAAGCTTGCTGGCTTCCCCGACATAGTCCTGAGACAATAAACTGACCACGGTATCGGGTAAGCGGAACGAGGGTGTGAGAACCAAGCACATAAATATGCAAAATACAAATGTGAATACCGATGAAAGGTTTACAACAAGAACCATTGACATTTCAAGTTAAGCCCTCTTATGAATTTTTTTGAAAAAAAATCAGTCCCATGCAGAGTCGCTAGAAAAACTGCGGGTATATGTTTTCGTGTGAGACGGTGCACCAAATATCTATTGTTTTTAGAAAAATAATTTTCCCTTTAAAATAGAAAATCTAATATATCCTAACACGTTTTAAAACAAAATGGAGTTGCCACTTGGTTTTTGAGAAAAACCAAGAAAAAAAAGCCTGTAGGTCTTTTAAAAGCATAACCAGAGAAAAAGAGAGTTCGGGGGTTGAGGTACGAAAAAGGAAGGTGTTAGGCACCCTTTTCGCCCAACCGAGAGGTAGGCCTCTACTTTTTCAATGTTGGTTCTTGTTGTAAACTTTCTAAAGGTAACATATACAGAGTAGAAGGTTGAAGAGAGTTCAAATAAAAGTAAGAAAAGAAACAAAATCCTAACTATGATCCTAGGGTCATGCAACTTGGTTATTATTTCTAGATATGCCACATGTATCGTTTGAGCAAATCAAAGTGAAAAACATGCAACGAAAAGCTAAATCAAAAAAATAAAGCCTAAAGGTCATGCAATAATGTTTTTGCCTCTAACAAGCTATGAACATGCTATACAAAATAAATAGAAGAGATTTAAACATCATATTTAGGCTACTGGACATGCAAAGAGCTCACGGCCGTAGCGACCTATATTGCAGCCGTGACAAAACAAGTCACTAAACATGTGGCTGCGACAAAAATAGGGTTACCGCGAGAAACTGAGATGAAAACTGTTACGGCCGTGACAACCTAAAGTTACTACCAAGGTATTTTGGGGGTCCAAAAAGGGTATAACCACATACAGGAATGGAAACAAACTCAAATGAAGAGGATATGCAGGACATGGACCATAACCCATATATTCTAGGCTAGATCTACCGTCCTCCATCCTCTACAGACGCAATATCTCTGAAACAAAGTACACAAGATATCAAAATGAGCAATAAAGTACTTAAAACACATTTTTATGTCACTAGCCTCACAAAATCTCACGGCCATAGCAAAAGGATATGGCGACTGTGACAAAATAGGAAGGAAAAGATGCGGTCGTTGGAAAATAAGTGACCATTACTGTATTTTTGAGAAAACACACGGCCGTGACATCGAATTGTCGCGGCCGTCATGTTTTTAGATCTACAAAACGTACAGAATTGAGGTGTACAAAATGGAGACCATGACCCATTTTATCTAGGCCAGATCTACCATCCGTTTTCTAATAAGAACATGGACTATGATACAGACTATGCAATGAAAAATAAAGTAAAGAAAAACTTTAAGAATAAGAGGATAAGAGAAAGCTTTAAGGACAGTTTCTAGGCTTTTGGCATTATAGAAACATCACAGCCGTGACAATCATGATGTTGTGGCCGTGAGAAAAGAAGGCAAAAAAGTGTCGGCCAAGTGTAAAAAGGTGACGGCCTCTACCTTTTTGCTTTTGTACAGTACCGGCCGCTACCTTTATGGAAATGAAGAGAACATTCGTGACTTTCAAAATCGCGGGATGGTTTAGGGTTTCAAAACAAGTTGCAGCTATGACAAAGCAAGTCATGGCATGCGCTAGAGTTTTCAAAAAGGTCACGACCGTGAGAGTAAGGACATGGCCTGTCCTAGGTTTTTCAAAAAGGTAGTGGCTGTGATGATAGGAATGTCACAGACTGAAGGTTGTTGGTGGTTTTCTTGGGTTTTGAGCCAAATTCTTGGGTTTTCTTGCTAGGAAACATCTTTGAGCATAATTCTCATATTTTCATCATTGAAAAGCATTCGAGATGGGTGCCTAAGATTCAGCTTGATCAAATTGGGGTGTCTACACTACCCAACTTTGGGATCTTTATGTGCACATCTTCCGTTTTGGATATGGGGAGTTGTGCCCAACGGTGGAGGATTTTTCTACTATTGTCGAGATTTCGCCTCGGGATGGAGTCATAGTTTCTACTTCATTATTGAGTTTCAAGGATCGATTGATGCAGCTTTGTGGTTACTCCAAGCGTAAAGCTTCACCTATCACCCATGTTGGAGTTTCTTGACGTTTTTCGGATTACTGATCGATTTTGGCCCTAGGGTTCTCTTGCTGATTTCTCCCTTAAGCTCCAGCATTGTTACGCTCTTTGCTTCTGTTTATTGGCCCATTTTCTCCTGGGATCTTCTGATGGATGGGGTAGTTCTTCTCTAGTGGATGTAGCATATCATATTCACGAGGGTCGGGATCCTGCTCTACTAGTCCTTACTAAGACACTTCTTGGGCTTGATACAGTTCATACTAAAGGTGCTCCTTTCTTTGCAGGCAGTGCTTTACTACTGCAGTTACTCACCCAACTCTCATTTTTTCTGTATTTTCTCTCTTATTTTTTGCTCAGCTTTTCTTTTCCCTTATTTCTCTCTATTTTTCGCTCAGCTGTCCTATTTCTTTATTTTTCTCTATTTTTTTTGCCCAGGACTCCTTTCTCTGTATTGCTCTCTTGTTTGTTTGATGGAGAAGGTGAATCTGCTAGAGAAACATGTGTCTAATAGCTACAGTGTGAAATCGCTTGTCCACCGTCGGGTTTACCACCTTTACTCCACTAAAACTTCTTGAAGGATTTTCTGAGTTCTTTGACTAGGGAGGATATTTCTTGGCAATGCCCCTAGTCGAAGATTTCCCTTATGATTACTGCTACCATGGAACACCCGGTGTTTTTGTTCATTGGGTTGAGGCTGGCTACCTTCTACTATCCATACCGTATTCTCCGTTAGTTCAGTCACACTCAAACTAAGTTTGTCGCTGTTATGAGTCATTTGTACAGTTCTCCTCATCAGGCTCCCTTTTTGGGCCAGTATTAGCGGGCTTGAACTTCTCGATTGATGATACCGGCTAGCAATGAGTTTGATAGCGAGCTTTTCGAGGATTACAAAGCTTAGCTGGGGAAAGAGCTGGAGCGTAGTGCAAAAAAGCAAGGAGGAGATGTAAAAAGAAGGAAGACTTGACTTTTCTTTGTTGTGCCCCAATATCTTGTTGTTTTCTTTTTTGTTTTTTAGGAAAAGAATTAGGAGTTGCGACCCTCCCTTGTCTTAGAATCAAACTGAAACAGTAAAGTTTATCAATGAAAGTTTCTCCGTTTCTAGTTCGCAATGATTTCTAAAATTGTTCTCTAGATTTTCGTTCTTGCAATATAACAAATCTATGAGAAAAACTTAAAGCGAGCTTTAGCATTGATCAACAATTTGAAACATGGTTACAAAAGAGAGTTTTGAACAAAGGTTTGGGCCAAACTTCCGATAGGAGCTGCCTATGTATTGCGAAGAAGGGAATTAGGCTATAACGTAGTTCGATGCTTGGGTTACACTCGGGTATTGACACTCCTTTTTGTTGCCATAACTTTTGCCTAGGTCGCCCTTTTGGGTGTTTGGCCTTATGGGCTGCTCTAACTTTTGTCTGGGCCGCATTTTTTATTTTCATCCCAGCGAGTTTTTCTTTCTATTTCTATCTTTTCTCTTAGGAATAAAATCTTTTGAGCTCATCTAAGTTGATTGGTGTAAAAAAGACATCCCTATCCCTGTCTGTAAAGATGACGGCTCCTCCTAACATCAAGATTTTGATGAGATAAGATCTGGCCCAGTTAGGTTTGAACTTTCCTCTTGGGTCGAAAATCGATGCTCTGATCTCTTTAAGAATCAAGTCACCCTTCTTTAAATTTTGAGGTTTAACCTTCTTGTTAAATACTCGAGCTATTCTTCTCTGATACCCTTGAATGTGAAACAGTGCTCTGAGTCTCTTTTTGTCAAACAAAAGCAATTCTTCAAATCTATCCCTCTACCAATCTGATTCTGAAATGCCGTTTTCAGCTACTATCCTCAAAAATGGAATCTCTAACTCTATGAGTAAAACTGCTTCCATCTCGTAAACTAATGCATATGGAGTCGCTCCAGTGGAAGTCCTGATCGACGCTTAGTATCCCCATAGTGTAAAGGCAGCTTCTCTGGCCAATCTCTACTTGCTTCTATTATTTTCTGCAAAATCTTCTTCATATTCTTGTTGGCAGCTTCCACAACTCCATTGGTTTGTGGTCTATATAGGAAAGACTTATGAGCGGTAATTCGATACTCCTCCAGGAGGTTCAAAACTTTGCCTTGAAAATGAGAGCCATTATCAGAAACAATCTCATGAGAAACCCCGTATCGACATATAAGGTTCACTTTGATGAACTTAGCTACTTAGGAGGCTTTCATAATAGAGTAAGAGGCTGCCTCAACTGACTTTGTGAAGTATTCGATAGCTATAAGGATAAACTCATGCCCATTCGAAGCTTCGGGTGTGATTTTTCCTATCACGTCAATTCCCCAAACCGAATAAGGCCATGTTGAAGTCATACTATAAAGCTGAGATGGTGGCATATGCATGATGTTAGCGTGAACTTGGCATTTCTGGCATCTCCAAATAAAATCTATTTCCTTCGTCATTCAAAAGTACCCTTGGCGTAAAATCTTTCTTTGCTAACAGTAATCCATTCATATAGGGTCTGCAGACTCCTCTGCGAATCTCTCTCATAGTTCATGTCCTTCTTCCGTGTCAATGCAGAGTTTGTTAACTCCCAAATATTCTCTCTTGTACAGCTTTCCTCTACAGATTACAAATTGTGTAGCGAGTCTCCTGATGGCTCTTTGGTCCACCTTGCTAGCTCGACTGGGATATTCACCCTTTTTGATAAAATTCCAAATTGTTGGAAGCAAAATTGCCAAGATCATTATTTTTGTAAATAATTTTTGGTAAAAAAAATTAACTGAACGGGCAAATGCCGAAACGGGCTCTAGATAAAACTTTTGACGTTGAACGATCAAAATTAAAACTTGTGTAACCAAAGTTAATTTATAAGAATACCTTTTAATGGTCAAATCTTCAACTACATTTTTGATTTCGAGTTAAAGCTCCCGTCAGACCTCCTACTATATTCCCTTATGCAATTCTCGAGTATAGTGTGGGTTATAATCTATCGAGAACTCGTACTGGCACAACCTGGACAGCTTTAGTCTTAAAGACAAATTATGAAACTGGTTCAGCCTACCCGCATATTTATAGGACTACAGTAGGAACCTATGGAGTAATTATGAGTAAACCTTCTAGTGGAACACAAATACCCATCAGCGATTTCTGGAATTAAGCAATCTCATAGCGATATCTGTACTTATAAAAACCTTACAGCAGTTTTTGCAATTTCTATAAAACACTGAATTATAGTTCACACCACTAAAGAACTATAACTTCACTCTAACCCAAAATCTCAAGATCTTCTTGCATTAAGCTCCAGTTATTAAATGCTTAACTCATCTCCCCATGTTAAGATTTTCGATACTCGCCAATTAAATTTAATTATTGACAATTTAATTTAATCGGCATCTTTAAATTCCTAAAGCCCTTCTGCTTAACTTATTTAACCGCTGGATAATCAAATTCACCTGCAAGGTTTGGCCCGATAAAAACTTGTAAGCTTCCTTAAGAGGGTATCGTCAATCCCGATCATTCGAGACGTAGATTCCAACAATAATTAATATTCACCATATAAATAATACCGCTATCCAACACATCGGGAATATAAACCCATATAAGATTGCACCCTCTAATGAGTCAAAACAACGAATATTAAATGTACGTAAATCATAATTATTTCAGAATTAAGAGTATAAGTACTATTCATAATAACCTTAGTATGTGAATTAATTTATATAGTCAGTATAAAATTAATTATCCCAAATGTCCCGTTCAGTACACACAAAATCTATTAGCATAGAGAGTCGAAACAACAGATGACGTTATTATATGTTCCCTGTAATAAGACAGGCCTACTAAAACTTTGTGCTACAGTCGTACCAATAGTATGTCCATTTCCATCTAAACTGTAAACAAATAACTTATATTCTGCAAGAACATAAAATCTGATCTTCTGTGTGTAAGCTCTACTCTACACACTAGATTAAATACTGTACAAAATATTGGACATCCATGCACAACATTAAAGAAATGATATTGCATACATTGCTCATTAAAATTCTCATAAAATTGAAAATTAATTTTATTAAAATAAGATTGAATACTAAAAACATGATTTTCAGAATACCAACCCTAACATAAATGTCATGATACTAGGGCAGTCCATCATTGACCTCTTGGGTAGTGGCAATGTTACTGATTGCAGGTGCATCTCGTTGTTAAATCTCAAAGGGTCTCATTCTTACTCTAGGTGGTATGTCTATCATTGATGCTAGGGTAGCCAAGGCGTCAGCAAACTTATTCTGCAATCTGAGGACGTAGGTGAACACCACACTCTTAAAATAGGAGATCATTATTTCGAGCTCATGATGGTATCGTATTAACCTTTCCTTTTTGACCTTTCATTCTCTATTTTCTTGGGATACAACTAAAGTTGAGTCCCCTATAACTTCTAACTTTCTTACCCCTAATTCTAAGGCTCCTTTTAATTCGGTTAAGCAAGCTTCATACTCAGCCTAATTGTTAGCAACCTCAAAACTTAACTTATAAGCCAACGGGATATGAGAATCATCGGAGGTGATCAAGAGTATCCATATCCTATATCCATATTGGTTCGAAGCTCCATCAAAATACAGGGTCCACAGATCCTTCTCAATTTTTAATACTTATTTGTCTGGAAACTCAATTTTAGGATCTTCTTCTCCTTCAATGGGATTATCGGTCACAAATTCTACAACAGCTCTTTTTTTCACTGATTTCCTCGGGACATATTGTAAATCAAACTTGACCAGCATTAGCAACCATCGGGCCAGCTTTCCCGTTAATGCCAGCTTCTCAAAGAGGTATTTGAGAAGATCTATCCACGAAATTAGAAGAACTCGGTATGCTAGCATGTAGTGGTGTAACTTTCTAGATGCCCAAACTAGTGCCCAACAAGTCTTTTCCAAAGGTGTGTACCGACGTTCACAATTAGTTATCTTTTTGCTTAGGTAGTAGACGGCTCTTTCTACCTTGGCTTCAGTTTCCTGTGCGAGCATGCATCCCATTGTCGAATTAGTCACTAACAGATATAGTATCAGAGGATTACTGGGTTCTAGTGGTGACTAGACTGGAGGGTTTTGCTTATATTGTCATATAGCATCAAAAATGTCTTGGCACTGTTGATCCCATCGAAACCTAGTTCCCTTCTTCAAGAGTCAGAATAGGGATTCACAGGTCGTGGTCAATTTAGCTATAAATCAATGATAAATTGAAATTTCTCCAAAAAGGTCCTTACGTCATTTTCAATTCTCGAGGAAGGCATCTCGAGAATAGCCTTGATCTTTGACGGGTCGACTTCTATCCCTCACTGGGTGATCATAAATTCAAGCATTTTCTCTGTTGTTACTCCAAAAGCGCATTTTTGCGGGTTTAGACGCATATTGTACTTCTTTACCCACTCGAAGAACTTTCTCAATGCAACTATATGCCCTTCATTGGTCATGGATTTCACTATCATGTCATCCACATATACCTCCATCTTTTTGTGTATCATATCTTGTAACAGTATAGTTGCGGCCCTTTGGTAGGTTGCTCTTGTGTTTTTCAATCCAAATGGAATGACCCTGTAATAATAGGCTCCCAAAGGCGTCGTGAAAGTGCTTTTTTACCAATCTTCCAGTGTCATCAAGATCTGGTTATACCTTGAAAATCCATCCATAAAGGATAAAAGTCCATTCCCAACAGTATTATCTACCAACACATCTATATAAAGAAGGGGAAGTCATCCTTAAGGCTAGCCCTGTTAAGGTCTCTGAAGTCGATGCATACTCGGATCCTCCGATCTTTCTTTGGTACTAGGATGATGTTGGGTACCCACTTCGGGTATTATGTGACTATAAGGAATCCGACATCAATTTGTTTGGTCACTTATTCCTTGATTTTGAGAGCCCACTCTAGTCTAATTCTTCTGAGCTTCTGCTTGACAAGCTTAACGTCGGGATAGAGAGGGATTTGATGTTGCACAATGTCAGGATTAAATCTGGGCATATCTTCACATGACCATATAAAAACTTCTTCAAATTCTTTTAATAAAAATGTTAACTGGATCCTTGGGTCTTCGATTCTGTCAAATTTCTCCATGTCGGGAATCTTAAATTTCTTAGGAAGCTTAGCATCAGGGAACAAACAGAGTCCCTCGACATCCAAACAAGTAGTCTCCAACCCCTCGGGCTTTTCTTAAAATATTTTCCTATTTGATGACCTTATCAAACAAGGTCGACTCTTTCATGGCTAGGATTTTTGGAAATCCAGACCGAACATGCTATGCAGCTACTTGCTGGGCTCCCTCCGGTCCCACGTTTTCATCCCAAAGGTTATCTTCTACTTCGTCTACTTGGCCGTTCAGGAGAACTGCTTTGGGGTCTATAACCCAAGTCTGTAAAGCTTGGATATGTGCCTGACACAGTGTCTGAATCCTACCTTAATTGGTTACAGCAGTGTTAACCCCCTCGACAGTCCGCTACAACTCTAAGATCACCCTCATCATATCTGTCATAGTTAGTTCTGGATCTTCCATTGATAACCTCAACTGATCTACATGTCTGAGCCTTCCACTCAAAGATCGGGCCCAAGTGCGTATAGGTTCTTCTCTGCATGGAGCTATTATCCCAGGTCTCTGAACTGAAAGGACTCATGCAAATTGAAGGACTCGTCACCCAAGTCTAAACATGAAACAAACTCGCGTTCGGTAATGAGACGGGTAAACAAAAACTAACCCTGATCGGGGTACTAACTATACAAACAAAAGCATCCATGAAAGAAAATCACATAATCCTAAAAGAAAGGGTTCTAAGAAGCTATATGCACATGAGAATGTTGGTAAGTTTGCACTCAGTGTACCTTCTGCATAGAGTATAGAATATACCTCTTAATGCCAGGAACGGTACAAGGCATGGTTAAATAGTATGCAATAACTCTTTTTGCCACATCTACGGGAGCATGCGGCCAGAAAGTTTGTTGGCTTCCCCGACATAGCCCCGAGACAATAAATTGACCGGGGTATCAAGTAGGTGGAGCGGGGGGTTTGAGAACCAAGCACATAAATATGCAAAATGAAAATGTGAATACCCAATGAAAAGTTTACAACAAGAACCATTGACATTTCAAGTTAAGCTCTCTTATGATTTTTTTTTTGAAAAAAAACAGTCCCCAGTAGAGTCGTCAGAAAAACTATGGGAATATGTTTTTGTAGGAGACGATGTACTAGATATCTATTGTTTTTAGAAAAATAATTTTCTTCTTTAAAACTAAAAATCCAATATATCCGAATACGCTTTAAAACAAAATGGAGTCGCCACTTGATTTTTTAGAAAAACCAAGAAAATAAAAAAAAAGGTTGCGGGTCTTTTAAAAGCGTAACCAGAGAAAAAGAGGGTTTGGGGGCTAAGGTATGAAAATGGAAGGTGTTAGGCACCCTTTCTGCCCAACCGTGAGGGTGGCCTCTACTTTTTCAATGTTGGTTCTTATTGTAAACTTTTTAAAAGTAACGTATACAGAATGGAAGGTTAAATAGAGTTCAAACCAAAGCAAGCAAGGAATCAAAATCCTAACTATGATCCTAGGGTCAGCCAACTTAGTTATTATTTTTAGATATGCCACACGTATCGTCTGCGCAAATCAAAGTGAAAAACATGCAAAGAAAAGCTAAATCAAACAAATAAAGCTTAAAGGTCATGCAATAATGTTTCTGCCTCTAACATGCTATGAACATGCTATACAAAATAAACAGAAGAGATTTAAACATCATATTTAGGGTACTGGACATGCAAAAAACTCATGGCCGTAGCAACCTATGTTGCAGCCATGACAAAATAAGTCACTAAACATGCGGCTGTGACAAAAATTGGGTTACTACGAGAAACCGGGATGAAAACGGTTACGGCCGTGACAACCTAAAGGTGCGGCCAAGGTATTTTGGGGGTCTTGAAAGGGTATAGCCACATACAGGGTTGGAAAGAAACTCAAATGAACAGAATATGCAGGACATAGACCATAACCCATTTATTCTAGGCTAGATCTACCATCCTCCATCCTCTACAGAAGCAATATCTCTAAAACAAAATACACAGGATATGAAAATGAGCAATAAAGTACTTAAAACACATTTTTTATGTCACTAGCCTAACAAAATCTCACGGCCGAAGCAAAAGGAAATGGTGGCTGTGACAAAATAGGAAGGAAAAGATGCAGTCATTGGAAAATAAGTACCGACCGTTACTGTATGTTTGAGAAAACACACAGCCGTGATATCGAATGGTCATAGCCGTCATGTTTTTAGATCTATAAAAGATATAGGAATGGGGTGTACAAAATGGAGACCTTGACCCATTTGATCTAGGCCAGATGTACCATTCGTTTTCCAATAAGAACACGGACTATGATATAGACTATGCAAAGAAAAATAAAGTAAAGAAAAACTTTAAGAATAGAAGGATAACAGAAAGATTTAAGGACAATTTCTATGCTTTTGGGCTTATAGAAACATCACAGCCGTGACAATCACGATGTTGTGGCCATGAGAAAAGAAGGCAGAAAAGTGTCGACGAAGTATAAAAAGGTGACGGCCGCTACCTTTTGCTTTTGTACAGGACTGGCTGCTACCTTTATGGCAATGAAAAGGACAGTCGTGACTTTCAAAAGCCACTGCTTTGTTTAGGGTTTCAAAACAAGTTATAGTTGTGACAAAGGAAGTCACAGCATGTGCTAGGGTTTTCACAAAGTCGTGGCAGTGAGAGTAAGGACAAAACATATCCTAGGTTTTTCGAAAAGGTAGCGGCCGTGAGGATAGGAATGTCACAGCCTGAAGGTTGTTTGTTGTTTTCTTCGATTTTGAGCTGAATTCCTGGTTTTGCTTGCTAGGAAGCATCTTTGAGCATAATTCTCACATGTTCGTCATTGGAAAGCTTTCGAGATGGGTGCCTAGGATTCAGCTTGGTCAAATTGGGGTGTCTACACTACACAACTTTGGGATCCTAATATGCACATGTTTTGTTTTGGATATGGGGAGCTGTGCCTGATGGCGGAGGGTTTTTCTACTATTGTTGAGATTTTGTCTCGAGATGGAGTTATAGTTCCTACTTCATTCTCGAGTTTTCAGGATCGGTTGATGCAGCATTGTGGTTACTCCAAGCGTAAAGCTTCACTTATCACCCATGATGGAGTTTCTTGGCGTTATTTGGATAATTGAACGATTCCAGCCCTAGGGTTCTCTTATTGATTTATCCCTTGAGCTCCAGCAATGTTACGCTCTTTGCATCTGTTTATTAGCCCGTTTTCTCCTGGGAACTTTTGGTGGATGGGCTAGTTCTTCTTTGGTAGATGTAGCTTATCAGATTCGCGAGAGCCAAGTTCCTGTTCCACTAGTCCTTGCGAAGACACTTCTTGGGCTTGATGCATTCCGTACTGAAGGTGCTCCTTTCTTCGCGGGCAGTGCTTTATTACTGTAATTGCTCACTCAACTCTCCTTTTTCTGTATTTTCACTCTTATTTTTTTGCTCAGCTTTTTTTTCCTTTATTTCTCTCTATTTTTCTGCTCAGCTCTTTTGTTTCTTTATTTCTCTCTATTTTTTTTGCTCAGCTCTCCTTTCTCTGTATTGCTCTCATGTCTATTTGATAGAGAATGTGAATCTACTAGAGAAACATGTGTCCGATAGCTACAGTGTGACATCGTTTATCCACCGTCGGGTTTATAGCCTTTACTCCTCTAAAACTACTTGAAAGGACTTTCTAAGTTCTTTGACTAGGGAGGATATTTCTTGGCAATGCCCCTAGTTGAAGATTTCCCTTATGACTACTGTTACCATGGTTCTATTGATTGGCATGAGGCTGGGTACCTTCTACCATCCATACCGTCTTCTCCGTTAGTTTGGTCACACTCAAACTAGGTTTGTCGCTGTTTTGAGTCATTTGTACAGTTCTCCTCATCGAGCTCCCTTTTTGGGCCAGTATCAGCGGGCTTGGTCTTCTCAACTGATGATGTCGGTTGGCAATGAGTTTGATAGTGAGCTTTTCGAGGATTATAAAGCTTAACTGGGGAAAGAGTTGGAGCGTAGTGCAAAGCAAGGAGGAGATGCAAAAAGAAGGAAGACTTGGACTTTTATTTGTTGTGCCCCAATATCTTGTTGTTTTCTTTTTAGCTTTTTAGGAAAATAATGAGGAGTTGCAAGCCTTCCTTGTTTTAGAATCAAACTGAATTAGTAAAGTTTATCAATGAAAGTTTCTTCGTTTCTAGTTCGCAATGATTTCTAAAACTGTTCTCTAAATTTTCGTTCTTGCAATATAACCAATCTATTAGAAGAACTAAAAGTAAGCTTTTGCACTGATCAACTATTTAAAACATGGTTATAAAGGAGAGTTTTGAACAAAGGTTTGGGTCGAACTTCTGATAGAAGCTATTTACGTATCCCGAATAAGGGAATTATGCTATAACGTAGTTCGAGGCTTGGGTTACCCTAATTATTTCCTAGGTCGCCCTTTTGGGTTTTCGGCTATGCGGACTGCTCTAACTTTTGTCTGGGCCGCATTTATGGTTTTCATCCCAGCAAGCTTTTCTTTCTATTTCTATCTTTTCTCTTAGCGATAAAATCTTTTGAGTTGATTTGAGTTGATTGGTGTAGAAAAGACATACCCATCCATGTCCATAAGGATGGCAGCTCCTCCTGACGTCAAGGTCTTGATGAGATATGATCTGGCCCAGTTAGGTTTGAACTTTCCTCTTAGATGAAAGATCTGAGCTCTGACCTCTTTGAGAACCAAGTTACACTTTAAATTTTGGGGTTTAACCTTCTTATTAAATGCCCGAACTATTCATCTCTGATACCATTGAAAGTGAAATAGTGCTCTTAGTCTCCTTTTGTCAAATAAAAACAATTCTTCAAATCTTTCCCTCTACAAATCTAATTTTGAATTGCCGCTTTTAGCTACTATCCTCAAAGACGGAATCATTAACACTACGGGTAAGACTGCTTCCATCTCGTAAACCAATGTGTATGGTGTCACTCCAGTGGAAGTCCTGATCGACGTTCGGTATCCCCAGACTACAAATGGCAGCTTCTCTGGCCAATCTCTACTTGCTTCTATTGTTTTCTGCAAAATCTTCTTCACATTCTTGCTGGCAGCTTCCACAACTCCATTGGTTTGTAGTCTATATGGGGGAAGACTTATGAGCGGTAATTCGATACTCCTCCAGGAGGTTCAAAACTTTCCCTTGGAAATGAGAGCCATTATAAAAAACATTCTCAAGAGAAACCTCGTATAAACATATAAGGTTCTTTTTGATAAACTTAGCTACTTGGGAGGCTTTCATAATATAGTAAGAGGCAGCCTCAACCGACTTTGTGAAGTATTCAATAGCTATAAGGTAAACTCATGCCCATTTGAAGCTTTAGGTGTAATTTTTTCTATCACGTCAATTCCCTAAATCGAATATGGCTATGGTGAAGTCATACTATAAAGCTGAGATGGTGGTATATGCATGATGTTAGCGTGAACTTGGCATTTCTGGCATCTCCGAACAAAATCTGTTTCCATCGTATCCGAAAGTACCCTTAGTGTAAAATCTTTCTTTGCCAACATTAATATATTCATATGGGGTCCGCAAACTCCACTGTAAATCTCTCTCATCAGTTGATGCCCTTCTTCTATGTCAATGTAGAGTTTGTTAACTCCCAGATATCCTTTCTTGTACAGCTTTCCTCCGTAGATTACAAACTGTGTGGCGAGACTCTTAATGGCTCTTTGGTCCTCTTTGTTAGCTCGACTGGGATATTCTCCCTTTTTAATAAAATTTCAAATGTCATGATACCAAGGTAGTCCATCATTGACCTCTTGGGTAGTAGCAATGTCACTGATTAGAGGTGCATCTCGTTGTTAAATCTCTAAGGGTCTCAATCTTACTCCGAGTGGTATGTCTATCATTAATGCTAGGGTAGCCAGGGTGTTGGCAAACTTATTCTGCAACCTCGGGATGTGGGTGAACACCACACTCTCAAAATAGGAGATTCGTATTTCGAGCTCTCGATGGTATCATATTAACCTTTCCTCTTTGACCATCCATTCTCTGTTTGCTTGGGATATAACTAAAGCTGAGTCCCCTATAACTTCCAACTTTCTTGCCCCTAAATCTAAGGCTGCTTCTAATTCAGCTAAGCAAGCTTCGTACTCTGCCTGATTGTTCATAACCGCAAAACTTAACTTATAAGCCAATGGGATATGAGAATCATCGAGGTGATTAAGAGTATCCATATCCCATATCCATATTAGTTCAAAGCCCCATCAAAATACAAGGTCCACAGATCCTTCTTAATTTTCAATACTTGTTCGTTAGGAAACTCAAATTTAGGCTCTTCTTCTCCTTCAATGGGATTATCGACCAAAAATTCTACAACAGCTCTTTTTTTCACTGATTTCCTCGTGACATATTGTAAATCAAATTCACCAGCATTAGCAACCATCGGGCCAGCTTTCCTATCAATGCGGCTTCTCGAAGAGGTATTTGAGAAGATCTATCCAAGAAATTAGAAGAACTCGATATGCTAGCATGTAGTGGCGTAACTTCCTGGATGCCCAAACTAGTGCCCAGTAAGTCTTTTCCAAAGGTGTGTACCGACATTCACAATCAGTCATCTTTTTGCTTAGGTAGTAGACGACTCTTTCTATCTTGGCTTCAGCTTCCTATGCAAGCATGCATCCCATTGTCGAATCAGTCATTGATAGATACAGTATCAGAGGATTACTAGGTTCTAGTGGTGACAAGACTGGAGGATTTTGCAAATATTATCATGTGGCATCGAAAGCGTCTTGGCACTGTTGATCCCATCGAAACCTAGTTTCCTACTTCAAGAGTCAGAATAGGGGTTCACAGGTCGTGGTCAATTTAGCTATAAATCGATGATAAACTGAATTTTCTCCAAAAAGCTCTTTACATCCTTTTTAGTTCTCGAGGAAGGCATCTCAAGAATAGCCTTGATCTTTGATGGGTCGACTTCTATCCCTGGCTGGGTGATTAAAAATTTGAGCATTTTCTCTGTTGTTACTCCAAAAATGCATTTTTGCTAGTTTAGACGCATCCTGTACTTTCTTATCCACTCGAAAAACTTTCTCAATGCAGTTGTATGCCCTTCATTGGTCTTGGATTTCACTATCATGTCATCTATATATACCTCCATCTCTTTGTGTATCATATTATGTAATAGTGTAGCTGCGGCCCTTTGGTAGGTTGCTCTTGCATTTTTCTGTCCAAATGGCATAACCCTGTAACAATAGGTTCCCCAAGGCATCGTGAAAGTGGTCTTTTCTCGATCTTTCAGTGCCTTTAAGACCTAGTTATACCCTGAAAATCCATTCATGAAGGATAAGAGTGCATTTCCAGCAGTATTATCAACAAACACATCTATATAGGGAAGGGAAAATCATCCTTAGGGCTAGCCCTGTTAAGGTTTCTGAAGTCGACGCATGCTCGGATCCTCCCATCTTTCTTCGGTGCCGGGAGGATGTTGGTTACCCACTTCGGGTATTCTATGACTATAAGGAATTCGACGTCAGTCTGCTTGGTCACTTCTTCCTTGATTTTGAGAGCCCAGTCTAGTCTGATTCTTTTGAGCTTCTGCTTGAAAGGCTTAGCGTCGGGATGGAGAAGGATTTGATGTTGCACAATGTCAGGATCGATTCTGGATATATCTTCATAGGACCATACAAAAATATCTTTAAATTCTTTTAATAAAAATGTTAATTGCTCAAATTCTTCCAAAGAGAGCGTAAAACTAATATGTACTATTTATGATTCTTTTTCATTATTAAGACTTATTGAAACAGTTTCTTCTATTATTGGTTTAGCTCGCATTTTTTCTTTCCTTTCAATTAGAAGTTTTAATTCTTGGGGGATATCCCCCTCGAATTCATTAAAATTTTTAGAATCTACGCAAGATATTTGAGGCACAACGAAGTAAGAAAAAATTGGATTCATTTAATTAATTTCAAAATGGATTACAACTTCGGACTCAAAATAGAAAGAACTCGGGATGCCATCAGGTGTATTCCCAGCAGACTTACCATTGCATGGACTGTTTACAGACTTGATAATAACAAACTCATTTGACGTGGATTTCAACTCAATTTCTACATCATAAATATAAAAAGACTCAAGGGATAAACTTTTGTGCATCTCTTTAGCAGCATCTATAATGAGTATAGTGTGATCCGCAGGCTCATCAGCGTCCACCATCAGCACAGCTTTACCTTCTTCATCAGCTATATGGATTTAGGCCATCTCTTCATCCAAAAAAGAACCTAGATCTCCTTTCTCAAAATGGCCTGCCCAATTAGCTGGTATCTTCTCGGTAAAACCCATCTGCCATACTTCCATCTCTTCCTCACCATCGGACAACTGGTGACTAAAGAAGATTTCTAATCCTGACAATTTCTAATTAGTCCCTTCTTCGATCCATGGTTCTAAAAATCCACAATAGGGGAAATCATCTTCTTTTTTAATAAAGTGCCCATTCAACGTCGGTTCATATTCTCCAATTTCTAAACTTTCTAATTCTCGCTTATATCTAAGCCCATATCTATGACAGTTGTGATAAATAGGGATCAGCATTGTAACCCCATACAAATTCTTGTCAAGTCCCATTCCTAGGAAAAAGGACATTCTTTTCATCATCGCAACCACCTTCGGATTGACACAACTATCTTCCTCGTTCATTAACACTTGGACAACCTTGGTTTCATCAAAATCAAACCCATTAAGGAGGAGGTCTTTCTCTCCATGCTGAATCTCAAGGAGCGGGGTGGTATCGTTAGGGGGGTTGGCATGCCAGTTTTCCCTAGAATAGTGACAGTCATCCCTTCCTTTATCAACTTGACGTTCTGATGTAGGGTTGACGGAACTACTCTTACTACCAGATCATGTAACCAAGGCCTTCCTAGCAACAGGTTGAATGAGGCTAACACGTCAAGGACATAAAATTTCACTTCACTTTCTAGTGGCCACACTATTACAGTGAAGATCACCAAACCCAAAATGTTCCTCCTTGTATTGTCATATGCTCATACTCTCTATGCACTTGGCTTGACATCTTATGTTTTTAATCCTAGGTAGTAAGCTGTTCGCAATGTGCATACATTGATTATGGAGCCGTTGTCAACCAGAACGACTAGGACCCACTTTCCCAAGAGTTTAACGGTTAGATGCAACAACTTATTGTGGGATGGTCCTCTTGGTGGAAAATCCTTGTCACTAAAAGCAATCACATTGGGTTATTTTTTTGGTACTAACATTTCAACCAACTGATTAGGGGAAACATCAATCGGGATGTCTACCTTGTTTAAAGCTTTCAGCACAGCCTGCCTGTGTTTGTGAGAAGCCACTAGCAATCCTTAGGTGCTGACATTTATCTGTGTCATTCTCTGCTGTTTCAATATCACATCTTTTTTCTCACTGTCTTGCCTTTCTCCCTACTTCCTTGTTTCTTCGGCTCCCTTACTTGGCTGCCCCTTTTCTAATTGAGTGGATTGAAATGGCTTTTGCTCTTTGTTAAGTGTTCTACTTGTTCCTCGGCATAATCCTTCAAACTAATCAGTTACTTGCCTGACCTCTGTTACTGAGTATTCTTCTCCCCAGAAAGCCCAAATATCTTCTACCTTTGCTTTTCCTCGACTGCCTTCTTCTCCTAACACTTGTGTTCTGTCTGTCTTTCTAACTCCCCTGAAGTCTTCTTCTGTTCACGTCACATTCTATGCAAACCAGTGGGATTCTTCATTAACATAGGTTTCTAATTCGAAGAGCTGAGGAAGTACCCAAGGTTCTCTAATTAGCCAGGGCCCTCCATCATCATACGATTCTTCCATGTCTATAGTCCTTCCTCCAATTCTTCGAGTTCCCATAGGTCATTCTTTTCTACGTGCAAGATTTCATCCACGTTAAGAGAGCACATAGCCTATCCCTTGGGTAAAGGAGTTCTCGACTTTGGCTCATGAAGCGGAATAATATAAATTGAAGGATCAAATGCGAGACTTGTGATATCCAAAAGGTTTACTTGAGGCAAACTTTTCCCTTTTTCTCCTTGTTCTTCCCCCATTTTGGTTCGTCCTCCATTGATTGATGCTTCCTCAACTTGTCTGATCCCGTCATCGTCGATTCCTTTTCTTTTTAATGATTCTTCCATCACTAACGCCTTTGTCTCTAAATTCGCAATCTTCGAACCTGGCTTGACCTCACCATACCATGCTGCTTCATTGCTCAGGGTGGTAAGAACGTGCCATTTGATCTCTATTCTGGCTTCCTCTAGGTCCTCAAGAGCCTCGAGTCATTCTAATTCCTCCTAAAGAGCTCTGACCTCTTCATCTTCCTCATCATCATTGTCAGAGGAAGGAAGACAGTCTTCCTCATGAATAGCGAAGATAAAAAATTCATCAAAATCATGATCCACCAATTCCTCAACAAAGTTATTGATCAACAACATGTCATGGATAGACAGCATGTCCACAACAAGCTTCGGCTCAATTGCTGGAACTACGAACTTCGTGGGTTAAAGATTTCTGTTCTCCTTCGATAGCATTGACATTTTGCTGAGCCAAGTGATTTGGCAAAGGGTTAGTGGTGACATTCGACTTTTGAGCAACAGTTGGTGGGGGAATCACCTTGTTGTCTATGTTAGGGTTGGTATACTGAAAATCATATTTTTAGTATTTAATTTTATTTTAATAAAATTAATTTTCTATTTTATGAGAATCTTTATAAGTAATGTATGTGTATCATTTCTTTAATATTATGCATGGGTGTCTGATATTATGTATAATATTTAATCTGGTGTGTAGAGTACGGCTTGCACACAGAAGATCAAATTTTAGATTCATGTAGAATATAAGTTTTATGTTCATAGTTTAGATGAAAATGGACATATCATCGGTACGATTATAGTATAGAGTTTTAGTAGATCTGTCTTGGTTACGGGGAACTCGTCTATTATTCTGACTCTCTGTGCTAGTAAACTTTGTGTGTATTGAACGGGACATTTGGAATAATTAATTTTATACTGATTATATAAATTAATTTACACCCCAAGTTATTATGAATAGTGCTTATCCTCTTAATTTTGAAATAATTATTAATTTTTGTATATTTAATATTCGTTGTTTTGATTCATTAGAGGGTGTGATCTTATATGGGTCTATATTCCTGGTGATTTGGATAGCGGTATTATTTATGTGGCGAATATTAATTATTGACAGAATTTACGTTCCGAAAGATCGGGATTAACGATACTCCCTTAAGGAACCTTATAAGTTTTGATCGGGCCAATCCCTGCAGGTAAATTTAATTATTCGGCGGTTAAATAAGTTAAGCAGAGGGCTTAAAAATATCAAGATGTCGATTAAATTAAATTGTTAGTAATTAAATTTAATTAACGGGTATCGAAAATCTTAACGTGGGGAGAAATGGTAAGCATTTAATAACAGGAGCTCAATACTATATGGTCTTGAGA
>JAULJZ010149594.1:0-55601 GCA_032270985.1 Heliamphora pulchella | reverse complement strand
GAATAAACAAGAAAGGAAATACAATAAATAGAGAATAAAATCAAATCAGAATAAAATCAATCTAATATTCTAACAATGCTTTATGCTTTTTTAACACAAACTTCTAGTTTTGCACCAGTTTTGTTCCTTCACCTGTTTGTTTCATAGTTTTGCAACCAGTTTGGTAAACTCATCTAATGATTAAATTTATGCTTTACGAACCTGTTAACAAATTTTTCCTACAAAAGTTACTTGGTTCTTTCTTTGTTATTTAAAGTTTGTTCGGTAAAAGCATTTTTTGTGTTTATTATTATTATTATTATTATTATTATTTTTTATTTATTTTTTTTTAAATCAGTGCATAGTTTATCTTTAAGTTTTCTGTTTGTAACAATTTAAGGATCTTGTGTGAAGTTTTGTTAATTTTAAAAAATAAATAAATAAATAATTATTTTTATTATTTCTGAATTGTGCTATATTTCTGTTTAATAGAAATGGCAACAGATGCTAATCACAGTTCTATGAGTACCGGTACAAACACCGGTGATGTGCCCACTTTCGTTCCAACGGCTGTATTTGCACCAGTAATACCTTAAATACCGACTGTCGTTCCAGTGAATCATGGAGAGAAGCTTGAAAAGTTCAATAGGAATGACTTCAAAATGTGGCAACAGAAAATGCTATTTTATCTGACCACACTGAACTTAGCAAGATTTTTGCAAGAAGATACTCTAGTACTGGAAGAGGGTGAATCCGACAGGAAAATTGTTGCCGCAGTAGAGGCATGGAAGCATACCTACTTTTTATGGAGAAACTATGTCCTCAACAGCTTGGACAATGCACTGTACAGTGTTTATTGTACTAAGCAAACTGCAAAGGAACTATGAAAATCCTTGGATAAGAAGTACAAAACTAAAGATGCCGGGATGAAGAAGTTTATTGTCGGTCGTTTTCTTAACTATAAAATTGTTGATTCTAAGACTGTAATCAACCAAGTCCAAGAACTTCAGGTAATTTTGCATGAAATTCATGCAGAAGGGATGTCTCTGAGCGAGTCATTCCAAGTGGCAGTAATTATTGAAAAATTATCGCAATCTTGAAAAGAATTCAAAAGCTATCTGAAACATAAGTGCAAAGAGGCGAAACTGGAGGATCTCATAGTACGACTGAGAATTGAAGAGAAGAACCGTGGTTTCAGAGAAGAAGATGGGAGGTCAATTTGTGGCTAAGGCTAATGTTGTTGAACAAGGGCAGGGACAAACCAACAACAATAAAAAGAGGAAGCATTCTGGGCAAGGGTCTTCACATGGCTCGAAAGGAGGTGCGAACAAAAGGTACAAGTTTCAGGGAAAATGCTTCAAGTGTGACAATCAAGGACATCATGCAACTGATTACCGAAGCAAACAAAATGTGCAGGCAAAATACCATAAGAAAACCCTACAGGCTTATGTGACTGAAGTGGAGAATCTCTCCAACGATGTGGATGATTTGAGTCTGACTGCAGTGGTATTTGAAGTAAATCTTGTGGGTTCAAATCCTAAGGAATGGTGGATGGACACAGGTGCTACTCAACATGTTTGTTATGAGAAGAGAATGTTCACTTCTTACAAACCAGTGGAACATGGAGAGCAGATCTTCATGGGGAACTCCTCAACTTCTAAAGTTGAAGGATAAGGGAACGTGGTTCTGAAGATGACATCAGGAAAGGAACTGACTCTAAAGGATGTGTTGCATGTGCCAGAAATTCGCAAAAATTTGGTGTCCAGGTCGCTGCTGATTAAAAACAAATTTAAATTGGTTTTCCAGTCTAAGAAGGTTATCCTCACCAAGAGTGGGGTGTATGTAGGAAAGTGGTACATGAGTAATGGCCTCTTTAAGTTGAATGTAATGACAATTGTTCTGTCTATTAATAAAATTAACACATTTTCTGCTTATTTGCTTGAATCTTCAAATGTATGGCATGGTAGATTATGACATGCTAATTTTGATACCATGCGTAAATTAATTAACTTGGACTATTTACCTAACTTTAATATAGATTCAAATCATAAATGTGAAACTTGTGTAGAAGCAAAGTTAACGATGCTTTCTTTTCATTCAATTGAAAGAAGTTCTAAACCTCTAGATTTAATCGATACTGATATGTGTGATTTGAAATTTGTTCAAACACGCGGTGGGAAAAAATATTTTATTACTTTTATTAACGATTGCACTAGATACAGTTATGTATATTTGCTAAGAAGCAAGGATGAAACCTGAGAAATGTTTAAACATTACAAAAATGAGGTTAAAAATTAACTTAGCCGAAAGATTAAGGTGATTAGAAGCAATAGAGGTGGTGGATATGAATTTCCTTTTGCTGAGTTTTGTTCTGAACATGAAATTATTCACCAAACTATCGCACCTTATTCTCCACAGCAAAATGGAATTACTGAAAGAAAAAATAGAACCTTAAAAGAAATAATGAATGCTATGTTGATAAGTTTAGGAATACCACAGAACTTGTGGGGGGAAGCAATTCTAACTGCTAATTACATTTTGAACAAATTACCTCCTAAAAAGATGAATAATACTCCGTATGAATTATAGAAGAGTCGAAAGCCCACCTACAAATTCTTGAGAATGTGGGGGTGCTTGGCTAAAGTTATGGTCCCTACTCCAAAACAAGTGAAAATAGGACCCCAAGACTATTGACTGCATTTTTATTGGTTATGCAGAGAATAGTAGTGCATATTGATTTTTAGTGCATAAGTCAGATATACTAAAGGTTCATGTTAACACAATTATTGAATCAAGGAATGCTTCCTTTTTTGAAGACGTTTTTCCTTATAAAACCATAGAAGAGCCAAGTTCAAACAAAAGAACTTTTGATACTGCTTTTGGAAATAAGAAAGGCCAACAAGTAGAAGGTTCAATGAACCAAGACGTGGAAAAAGAGAAAGAAAATCAGAGACCTTTGGTCCAGATTTTCTCACTTATATGTTAGAAACAGAGCCTATGAGGTTTAAGGAGGCAATGTCCACTCCTGAAGCTCTTTTGTGGAAGGAGGTTATAAATAATGAATTTGAACCTATTTTACAAAATCACACTTGGGTACTGGTGGATCTACCACCAGGTTGTAAATCTCTTGGTTGCAAGTGAATTTTTAAAAGAAAGACGAAAGCAGATGATTCAATTGACAAATACAAGGCTAGACTTATTGTCAAAGGTTACAGGCAAAATGAAGGTCTAGATTATTTCGATACATACTCACCAGTTACACGAATAACTTCCATCCAGATGTTGATTGCTATAGCAGCAATATACAATCTCTAGATACATCAAATGAATGCTAAGACAACATTTTTAAATGGTGAATTGGATGAGGAAATTTACATAGAACAATCAAAAGGTTTTGTTGTTCCTGGACAAAAAAGGAAGGTGTGCAAGCTTGTTAAATCATTATATGGTTTAAAACATGCACCAAAGCAATGGCATGAGAAATTTAACAATGCTATGATGTCGAATGGTTTCAGCATAAATGAATGCGATAAATGTGTCTATGTTAAAGAAATAGACAAATGTTGTGTTATTAGCTCTCTCTATGTGGATGACATGTTTATTATCAGTAGTAATAATGAGATTATAAAAGCTACCAAAAACATGTTAAGGAGTAAATTTGACATGAAGGACCTAGGTATTGCAGATGTAATACTAGGAATTAAAATCACTTGAACATCTACAGGAATTGCTCTATCTCAATCTCATTATATTGAGAAAATACTTGAGAAGTTTAACAAGTATGACGATAGTTCAGCTCAAACACCAGTAGATGTGAATCTTCATCTATTCAAAAATGAAGGAAAAAGCGTCAATCAACTAGAGTATTCTCAAATGATAGGTACCCAAATGTACGCAATGAATTGTACACGGCCCGACATAGCGTACTTAGTTACTAAACTGAGCAGATACACAAGTAATCCAGGAGCTGACCACTGAAAGGCTATAATTAGGGCTCTTCGATATCTTAGGTGTATCCTAAATTATGAGCTGCACTATACAAGATATCTAGCAATACTAGAAGGATACAGTGACGCAAACTGGATATATGATACTAGAGACTCCAAATCCACATATAGATATGTCTTTACATTGGGAAGTGCAGCAGTGTCTTCGAAATCTGCTTAGCAAACGTGTATCGCAAGATCCACAATGGAATCTGAATTTATTGCTTTAGATAAAGCAGGAGAAGAAGCAGAGTGGCTTCGTAGTTTTTTAGAAGATATTCTAATGTGGTCTAAACCAATGCCTGCAATTTGTATACATTGCGACAACCAATCGGCAATTGGAAGGGTACAAAGTAGCATGTATAACGGTAAGTCTCAACACATTCGTCGTAGACACAATACCGTTAAACAACTGCTCTCAAATGGAGTTATCACTATTGACTATGTAAAGTCAAATAATACTATCGCAGATCCGTTAACCAAAGGGTTAAAAAGAGAGCTAGTTGACAAATCATCGAGGGGAATGAGTTTAAAGCCTATTACGTAAAGGTCTCTACAATGACAACCCAACCTAGTTGACTAGAGATCCCAAGATCTAGATTCGAAGAGACAACTGAATTGTGGGGGACTGAAAGATCACTGAGGAGAATTAACGTCTCTAATCTACTCCTAGGATGAAACAGTGATCCTGTAAGTTGTTTAGAATAAGTTTGCTTTTAATGATTCTTATATCTTGAAATATTCAAGTAGAGTATAGCAGGATACTCTTAATAAGAAATCACTTATGTGAGTGTGAAGTAGGGTCGCTTCCATGTGGATTTTCAGGCTGAATTCTCTAAAGCACTTATGAAAATCAGGAATTACTCAGGGCCACAATGAGCATAACCGTGAGAATTAAAACAGTGTTTAAAAAGATTCTGTGTGACATCCTATTGTCTTGGCTTACACAAACGGCTGAACAGTTCAAGGCATCACGTCCACTAATTAGCTAGTAAGTCCGATAGTTTATCACAGGGAAAGGTTCAAGGAAAAAAATCACCTATCCTTATACAGATGGTTTTCGTATTGTCTCTCTCTGAGTCTGCATCTTTTTGTATCACTTGTTTTCGTCATTTTCATTCATGTGGGGGATTGTTAAAAAAATGGTTTTGATTAGCTTATATTTTAGCAAATTTTGAGCTAATTTTTATGTGGGATCCATACACAGGTTAAGATGGGTTGGGATGGTGTTATGTTCACCGCCGTGAGTACATTAAAAATACATATTCGGTTGATCAAAACCATTGAGTATTGAATGAGAAAATGACTTCTAAAGTCATATGGTTGAATAAGGTAATATGGAGGACAACAAGTCTTATCCCACATCGGTAGTTCATGTAGAATTTGGTGGGTATATATAAGGCAACTTTTGATTAAGGGTTGGGCCCCTTGGGGGTATCCAATTTTGTGGAAGGGAGAGAACCTACTCAAGGGTGGGTACGACCCTAACCACGTGCGTGTCGTCGCCGCCCGGCCGGCTGTGCCGAGCTCGGGCTCAGGTTCGGGTCACGAGTTGCTTGTTGGGTCCTTGAATAAGATGTTATCTTTTTGATAAAAATTTATTTAATTAAATAAATCTCAAATTTATTTTTAAATAAATAAGTTCGGTGGTTGTTAATTTACCGTTATGAACCGGAACAGGTGTGCCTGTTTGGTTCTTACGAACCGACTCGGTTCACACCAGTTCGGGTCTGACCGAACATGTGTTTCTTCAACCTTAAATAAGCATCCCCGGGTCTTTCATTGTATACAAGTTTTTTCCTCTGTATCTGCATATTTTGTCCACAAAACAGAGAGAGCACAAGCACTGGTTTGTTGGTCGAGCACGCAAATTGCTGTGCTTCTTTTGCGTGCGAGAGACTAAGTATTCCTAGGAAACAAACGTCCGAATCCGTAAGTACCACTACGAGGGGCGAATATGCTTTAAGGACAAAGTGTCATTCACTTGCCTTAGTCTACTCATATTCTATTTATAATATGCAGTATTGTGAGTTTAACTTTAATTTTATTACTATTTTTTCTGTTCTATTTTCGTTTTTTTTATTCCTGTTTCTAGAATCTCTTTTAATTTCCAATATAATAAACCGATTTTATATTTTATATATATCAGTTTGTTTACGCATTATTAAATATCAATTTTTTAAATTTTTTTATTAAAACTGTAATAACATGCTTCAGTTTGAAGCTTGGAGGAAAAGAAGCCGGGAGCTTCTTTTGGAATATATATATATATATATATATATATATATATAAAGTCTCTCAGCTCAGCTCACTTAGCTCACTCAAAGTTTTTGTATGTGCACTAACACAGCGGGAAAGTATATACGTTTGAGAGGGGCAGCTGTTCACAGCTATCATGTTTCTTAACGCACGTAATAAATTTAATTTGCACATAGATTAAAATATACTTTATAAGTTTTTTGATATAAAATTTTTAATTCAAAAAAGTCTAAAAATTTAGATATAAATTCTTAATATATTTTCATGAATTATCGTATGGTTAGAATCTTTATTAGGATTTTCTATCTATTTAATATTTTTCTTGTCGCGGTTTAACAATTACAAAAAATTTTAATAACTGTAAAAATTTAAGTTCAGAAAATTTTCAAAAATCCAAGATAGCCTTTTAATGTTATTTTATGATTTATCATGAAATTAGAATTTGTAAGAAAGTTTTCTAACCGTACAATACATTTTTATCTCAACTCTTGATTATTTAAGATTTTATTATATGCAAATTATTGGACTTAGATCTTAAAATTAATTCGAAGGTTTGTTAGAGATTCTATTTAAGGTCACTTTCATTATTATTATTATTTTTTTTTTTTTTATTATTTTTATTTTTATTAGTATTTTTTTAAAAGGTCGGGTGTCACACTTGTTTTCCGTTTGGTACTGTTTGGTATTGGGATTGGTATTGGTTTGTGGTATTGGTTTGGTAATGTTTGGCTCTTGTTTTTTTGTTTTTCTTTGCTATGGTCGACGACAAATTGCAAGTTATCAATATTCGTCTCAATGGGACCAACTATTCTTATTAGTCTAACGTTATAAAGAACTTTTTTCTCAGAAAAGGGCGTTGGAGATATGTAACAGGTTCTACTGTTCGACCTACAGATTTTAAAGGCAAAAGGTTATGATTCATCTATTGCACGATTGGATATGGAGAATGCATAAATTCTCAACTGGTTCCATAATTCTATGGAGCCAAGTAATAGAATAAACTTTTTAAAATATACGACCACTAAGCATGTGTGAAACTATTTTTAGAATATGTTTCTGACTTCTAATTTTTCCAAGCAATATGAGTTGAGAATGATCATTCGAAGTGCCAAACAAAATGATAAGTCAATCTAAGAATTTTACAATAAGATAACAACTTACTAGGATCAAGTGACTCTTATGGAACCCTTTGATTTGCAATTGATTACTAGTTTTCTCTAATATCGTGAAAAGTAGAGACTCTTACAGTTTTTGATGACCCTCTGTGATCAATTTGAGCCACTTCATGGTGCTATTCTTTATCCTTCATCTTTACCATTTGTTGATGGGGCTGTTTGAGAACTCATTGTAGAGGAGACACAATTCAATGTTTCTTAGATGATTTTTCCCTCTCAGTCAGTCTTCGCCACTTCTTCGTCCTCCATGGGGTTTTCTTCCCAGGTTCTACTGCTGCTTACTCTTCCTCATCTGATTCAAGTCACGGGAAAGCCCAAGTCACAAATTGCTATTGATAAGTGCAACTTTTATCATGAAAAGGGCATTAGAAGTCTGCCTGTCCTAAGCTAGCACATAAGGGCCAAGATTCTTCTTCATTCACCTCACGTATCTCTGCACCGTCCTATCGCCCACCTACTACTCTTGCCACACCTGCATCTACTGGCACCGCCTTTACTGGCATCACCTCTTTTGGCACCATATCTCTCCCGTCCCAGTCAGTTTCATTAGTTTCAGGCCAAGCTTGCTTCTTTTGGGACTCAGTCGCATGCTTCTCTGTCTACTTCTCATCCAGGTTCTTGTAATTCTTGTTTCTTTGGTATATCTCCCTCCACTTGGATATTCGACTATAATTCTTCTCATCACATGACATCTAATTTGTCATGTCTCAGTCATTGTGTTTCTTCTTCCTCTCCTATTACTATTCAAACTACAAATGACTCACCTATGCACGTTGTCTTTATTGGTTCGATTGTACCGTCTACCTCCCGATCTTTGTCTATTCTTATTGTTCTCTGCATACCACAATTATCTGTTAGTTTGTTGTTTATTAGTAAACTTTCTGATTTTAGTTTTGATGCTCTCTTTTGCTCTTTTTGTTGTGTTGTTTAGGAACGGACGTTCAAGAAGTTGGTTGGGACTAGGTGTAGAGCTGGTGATCTATATATTTTGGAAATCCTTTACATTCCAGGGGCTTTCTCCATTGCTATGTCGTCTTTTTCCCTTGATAGCATTCTTCCCTTTTTTTATTTAGCATTCTTGGTTAGGTCATTTATCTAGTAAGCATCTAAAAACTTTGGTTCAATCTGGTAGATTAGACAAAGTGTCAGTTAGTGATATTTCTGAGTGTAGTGTTTGTAAACTTGCAAAAATATTTTCTTTATCATGTAATAAAAGCACTTCTATTTCTACATCTCATTTCTCTATTGTTTATACAGATGTGTGGGGTCCTTCCCCTATTGCCACCAAAGGTGGCTCCATTTACTATGTGTCTTTTATTGATTATTACAGTCAATTCTGTTGAATTTATCTTATGTCGCACAAATTAGATCTATTTTGCATTTATTATCTTTTCCACTTTATGGTTCAAACACAGATTTCTACCACTATAAAGATTCTTTGTTCATATTTGGGTGGGGAGTACTTTTTGATTGAACTTATTGATTTTCTTGCTTCCTCTGATATTATTCATCAGTCATCATGTTTTGACACCCCAACTCAGAATGGTCGAGTTGAACGAAATCATTGGCATATCCTAGAAATAGCTCAATCCCTCCTTCTATCCTTCTTTATTCTTGTCATATTCTGGGGTGAAGCCGTTCTTAAGATAGTTTTATGATCCTGTCTCTAAACGCCTATATGTCTCACATCATGTTGTGTTTTTCGAGCGTCTCTTATTTTAACCCCCCTCCCAAATATGCCCATGTCTCCAAAGACGAGTTGGTGTTTCTGGATCTGTTTCCTCTCGATGTGCTTTTTGAAGAATATATCTCTGATCTTGATGTTCCTCATCTACCCCCCGCTTCCCATCCCTCTAAAGCTTCATCTTTCCCCTTAGTTTACTCTCATTAGTCAGTTAATCCTTCTCTTCCATCAACCACCAGCTCTGATCCTACTCCCACTGCTCCTCCGACTTTCAATCCTTTTAAAGGTCGCTATTCATTGCGCAGTCATACTCTGCAAGTAAAAGTTGGTTTTTCGCATACTTGTTTTTCTTCGTCTTATCATGCTTTTTCGAATTCTATTCATGCTTATTTTGAGCATCAATCTTATATAGAAGCATGTATTGATCCTATCGGGTTAATGCCATGACTGATAGATTATTTGCACTTCAAAGAACTGGTACTTGGGAGTTTGTTCCACTGCCTGCAGGTAAAAATCTTATTGGGTACAAATGGGTGTACAAAGTTAAAACTGACTCGAACAGCTCCTTAAAGCATTACAAAGCTTGTCTGGTTGTCAAGGGCTTTTCTCAAGAATATAGGGTTGACTACAAGGAAACCTTTATTCATGTGGCTAAAATGAGCACAGTTTGAACGCTTATATCCGTGGTTGTAGTCCGTCACTTGTCTTTCTTTCAACTGGATGTCAAGAATGCATTACATAATGGCCACCTTAATGAAGAATTCTATATGCGCCCACCGCCGAGTCTTACTCATCCTCTGGGTTTGTTTTGCCATCTTCATTGTGTCATTTACGGTCTGAAATAGTCCTCTCGTGCCTGGTATGACTGTTTGCAATCTACGGTTACACAAATTGGTTTTCATCTCAACACTCATGATTCGGCCCTCTTTATTTGTCATACCTCTATTGGTATTGTGGTTTTGCACTTATATGTTGATGACATTATCATTACTGGCTCTAATTTCGCCACTATCTTTAAATTCAATCAACAACTATTTCTAGAGTTTGAGATGAAAGATTTGGGCTCTCTTCGGTATTTTCTCGGTATTGAGGTGGCTTCTTTTCCTAAGGGTTATCTTCTCTCTCAAACTAATTATGCTCATGAGGTTGTTCACTGTGCTCATCTCACCAACGATAAAATTGTTGACACCCCAATTGAATTGCATGCCAAGTTCTCTTCCATCGACGATGTCCCACTTGAGGATCCTTCCCTTTATCGGGAGTTGGTTGGGTGTCTGATCTATCTCACAGTTACCCACCTTGACATAGCCTATGTTGTTTTTGTTGTTAATCAGTTTATTTCAGTTCTTCGCTTTACCCATTGGGCATATTTATTTCGTATCATCCGTTAGATCGAGTACACTATTTTTTTGAGTTTATTATTGTCCTCTGCATTCTTCTTGACTCTTCAAGTGTATGCGGATACTGACTAGGTTGGTGACGTTTCTGATCGCATGTCCACCACTGATTTTTGTGTATTTCTCAGTAACTCTCTTATCTTTTGAAAGAGTAAGAAACAATCCGTGGTTGCCCGTTCTACCGTGGAGGCTAAATATTGGGCTACGACCCATGCAACTGCTGAAATTGTCTAGTTTTGATGGCTTTTTTTTATTTGGGTGTCTCATCCACTTCTCCGACCTCACTATACAGTGACAATAAGAGTGCCATTCAAATTGCTCATAATTCTGTATTTCATAAATACATGAAACATATCAAGATTGATTGACACTTTGTTCGTCATTATCTTCAACTGGGTACTATTTGTTTACCATTTGTCATGTCCACCTTGTAGTTTGCTGATTTCTTCATAAAGACTCACACTGCGGCTCATTTTCATTTTTTGCTAAACAAACTCTAGCTTCATTCCGACCTCGCATCATGAGTTTGAGCAATGCTTTAAAACCCGGACTGGACCGATCGGTTCAACTGGTTGAACCGGTGACCTGTTTGGCCAACGGTCTGGTCAAACCCATTAAATGGACTAAGCATAAAAAATCGGTGTTTTTGATGAAAACCATGCAAACCCATGATTGAATCGGTTACCTGGTCAAATCGGAATCAGTTCAAGAAAACCGGCTGGATTTTTATCGGTCCTAATATTTTCCTGCTGTTTAAGTGTTTAACTTAAAATTTATTTATTTTTTATTTCTTTTAACTTAATTTTTTTTCAAAGGGTCCTGTTTCCAACCCCTCCCCCCCACAGAACTTTCACTTTTCAGTATTTTCACTGTTCTTGTGCTTTCGGCGGCACTTCGTCTTCTTGCTTCATCTTGTTAGCTTTAGCTGTTCTACATTGTTGTATCATCTATTGCTTAACTTGCTTGCTTCAACTTTTTATGTTTATTTTTTTTTATTTGCTTTTTAATTCTTATTATTTTTTATTTATTTCGTTTTTTAACTTTTTTTAATACTGTGTTGCTTTTGTTCTTATTTTTTTTCTTTTGCTTTTTGCTCTTATTTTAATTATTTTTGTTGGAAATTCTAATTATTTAATTAAAATCATGCTTAGATCATAAGATGTCCTTTTTTTATTTGAATTGTGAGATGATGTTATTTTTATTTAATATTTATAAATTTAAAAATTATTAATGATATAATTATGACGTCACGGTTCAATTCTAATTCGATTCCGGTTGAACCAGTAACCCGTTCGCCCGTTCCCTTTTCTGGTTTGCTCAATAGTCCGATTTTCAAAACATTGCTCTATGCATACTTAGACATTGGGGGTTATCTAAAAAGTTTCTTTGGAAGAGCATTTCCCTGATTGGAGCTATATCTTGTGCACATTTCCATAATAAGTTGTTCGCATTTCCTTGTGTAGGTATGGCTTACAACCCATTTCAGAATTTCTTCATCACACTTCTAGTTCTAGATTCTCCTCCCCCTTTTTTTATTGAACATCCCATTTCTCTTTAACAACAGTGTAAGAAAATTTGAGGAGATAAAATATTATTCTATACAAAAATTAGAATAATCCAACAAAAAAATAAACTACAATTATATAACTTAAGGGAAAAAAAAAACTCATCGACAGAGGCATGATGAATCTCACCGTCCTTAAGAATAGATTTCTGTTCTTTGGAGTCTGTAACTCGGTGCAATAAGTTGTTAGCGTTCTATTCTTTAAGATTCAATTGTCGCTTTCTCACAAATCAAGTTAACAACTAACTTGTCCTTAATACTAAAAGTAGGAATTGGGATTGATAAAACTAACTCTGTGTCGTCTGCTAATAGAACCTGTCTTACCAAGCATTCATCCCAAGAGTGTGTACTATGGTCTATTAGCTGTTGCATCTTCAATTTCTTAGTTGATTGCTGTACTAATGTTGATTTGATCGAGATAGGTTTAGGAGGTTAATGATCCTTAAAGCTACATCTTGTTTCATCTCATATTCTCCATCTCATCCCAACTTTAAGAATTATCCTCTCTCCTAAGATGCTTCTCCAAATCCAAGAAGGATCCCATGTTAGCTTCCAGAAAGGATTTGTGTGGAATATATTTGGTGATATTTAGTATTACTGAAATTAGTAACTTATAAATTGTAATTTGTAGTAGAAATTGTGAGCATTTGGTAAAAATTGCAGTTTATAACTGAAATAGAAGAAAAAGTAATTATAAATTGTAACAAAAGTTATGGGTGTTCAAAAAAAACATATAGCTTATAGTTAAAATTAGTAGCAAGAAATTAAAATGTACTAACAGTAGTTTTGCCAAACACTAAATTTGCCTTTTAAAGCCTTGCTGAGCAAGCTATTACCTCTTGTCAGTAGCTTCCACCCCAACTTAGGGCCCGCTTGGTAACTCTAGTTTTTAAACTCTTTTGCTCAAAACTCAAAAAAGCCAATATGGTTATTTGGCAAAAAAACAAAAAGAAAATTAAAAAGCCAAAAAAATTAAATCAAAACACTAATTTCTAGAATATTCTATTCAAACTCCAACCATTTTTAAAATAGAATAATACTCTTCATTCATAATTTATTTACTACTGCTACCAACTACATATAATTGCTAATATCAAATATATAGAAGAATAAAATATTATCTAATTTAAACAAAAAGTAAAAAAGTTAGCATTTTACCCAAACAACCAACTTAAAAAAATTAGCTTAAAAGCTAAGTTACCAAATAATGTACTTTAAACCAAATTTAGCTTTTTAGCTAAATACGCACACAAAAAAAGGCAAAAAATTTAGCCTTTAAGTTAGTTGCTAATCGAGCACTTAGCCAACATTGCTAACGGCTCGTTTGGCTACTCTAGTTTTTTGCATTTTTTTGACATTTTAGATAAAAACGTAAAAAAACAAACAGGGTTTGTTTGGTTAAAAAACAAAAAAAATTAAAAAATAAAAAGTCAAATTAAAACACTAACTCTTAAAATATTTTATTCAAACTCTCATAACTTATAAAATACAATAATACTCACATTCATAACTTATTTACTACAACTTTCAACTACATGTAATTATTAATATCAAATATATAAAATAGTAAAATTGTCCAATTTGATCAAAAAAACAAAAAAGCTAATATTTTACCAAAACAATCAATTTTAAAAAGGCTAGCTTAAAAAGCTAAGTTACTAAACTATTTACTTTGGACCAAATTTAGCTCTTTAGTTAAAAACGCAAAAATGCAAAGAAAGTTAATTTTTAAGCTAGTTGCCAATCGGGGCCTACGTTAAAGCATCGCAAATCCCTAAATTCTATACCTACTCCTAATTTTTTCTCCACCTTTATCCTGCAACCTTTATTTTTTGGCATTTTGGCTAAAAACGCCAAAAAATTATCATAATTCATTTGACAAAAAAGTAAAAAAAACTAAAAATTAAAAAGTCAAATCAAAACCTAATCCTTAGAATACTTAATTCAGATCTCACTATATTTTAAAAGACAATAGCATATCTCATTCGTATTTTATTTACTACCCTATCAACTACATGTAATTGTTTTCTCAACTATATAAAAGGACAAAAGTGTCTAATATAAATAAAAAGTTAAAAAACAAACTTTTTATCCAATTAGCTAACTTAAAAAAAGCTAATTAACCGAACAGCCCACTTTAAATTCAATTTATTTTTATTTTTACTAAAAATATAAAAAATAAAAATAATTAACTTTTAAGGTAGTTGACAATCAAAACATAGCATATCTTAGACTTGACTTGATCCAACAAAAAGGACACAAGTTGTTTGGACTTACCAATATCTGCTGGCAACCCAAGATATTTACCATTGTTTACATCCATGTGAATTCCTAAAACTCGACTCAGCTCATTTCTTACTTGTCCTCCTCACAGGCTCGGTCCTCGTCTAAGACTAGTAAAGCTATGGCTTTAGGTTCTCAATTTTTGACGTATTTTTAGAGCCCCCCAAATCTTACGTGCATATATATATATATATGTATATATATATATATAATCCAACCCAATTAACAAACAAAATGCCCAATATTATTTTTTCTCTCAAATCCCAGTTAAAAAATAAGAGTTCACTATGCACTGCCGAAAACAAGAGTCCAATCTATAATACCTAGCTAACTCAGTATTTTTAATTTTATAATTTCATTCAGATGAGAAGTAGAAGTTTAGAACAAGCCCTAGGCTAGGGTAATTCTCATTTAGCCGCACTACTGCTCTCGCTCGTCGCTGCTCTGCTCGCCGGTGCTTACTGCTCTCTGTTCGCTCACCGCTCACCAATCACTCAGGTCTGCATCTAGGCCTAACTCTCTAAAACTTTCTGACGTTCCTGTACCTGATTTCTAACTATGAGTAGTTTATGATGCTTAATTGTTTATTGCTTCAAAAATAACTTCGAGCATAAATATAATGCACCGAACCAATTATTATTAAAAATGTTAATAATTCTATTATAGTTAATGCTTAATTACAAAAGAGAGTTTCCATTCACGTATAAACATTAAAAATATTAATAATTCTATTATAGTCAATGTTTATTAATATTATTAATTTATTATGTATAATTTTTTGTGTGAAGATTTTGAGTTATTGTAATGAGAAGTACTAATTTTATGATTTATTTTTGAGTTATAATTATTTTTTGAGTTAATTTTATTTTTATTTTTTAAATTTGTGCAAATTTTTAAGAGGTCCTATTTTAGAAGTTCTCTTTAAGCCCTCTAAAATTCATGGCCGGTCCTACCTCCTCATGAGCATTCTTACTGAAAATTGTGCAGATTGAACATAATTAATAAGCTGGCTAGAGGTTATTTCATATCTCTTGATAGCAGTTGTGTTTACGCCTTGCGCGTGAGTCATGAATTGGAGGATATTGAAAATTTATAATTTACTTTTTAATTATTTACTTGTTTTTAAAAAGAATACAAAAGTAGAAATATTAAATTATTTTTAAGATTTTTTTAAAAATAAAATATCATAAAAGACTTCACCAAATTAGGTGTTTCATTATTATAATAGAATAAAGAATATCGCATATAAACACACACACACACACACACAAAGTGATTGATAGGTGGGCTTCTGATGCATACCCAAATACCATGCACCTGTCTACTTATTTTGGCTCTCCTCATTAGTCTCATTGTTTTATTTCCTTCCCAAATTACAATAGGCTGATTGCATGCACAAATTTAAATTACACAATTAAGCACAAAATAAGGTCCTATCATTTAAAATATGCTTTACACAAAATATAAAAATAATACAAGTTCTTACCAATAAAATTTTAATAATAAGTGATTTGTTTTGTGATTTAAATGCACACACTTAAGACTTTATGAAACTACAAAATGAACGTAGAAACAAAAGTGCTTAAAACTTAATGAAACTACAAAATGAATGAAGAAACAAAAGTGTTCATTTATTTATTTTGAGATTTGCAAGGACCTAAAAATGATAATGGAGTGAGACGATAATGGGTTTGGATTCTGGCCGCAAAATAACCGACTAAACTCTTTGTCCTAAAGTTAGATGAAACCCTAGTCGGTATTTAAATTTAGTTTTAGTTTGGATTTCTTATTTCATTCATTACATTTTCAACTTCGTTATATGATTTTTAGACGTTGAGTCTTTATCAACGAGTTTTAAAGTTTTTATTCTAGTTTTCACTTTTTACTTTCTATGATTGTGAATGCAAAGATCATGCAACTGTTATAACTTCATGTTTCAATCCAAACGTGAGATAAGTTATGCTGTAAGAGGATGGAACGTGGCGGGTTTACACAGATGGCTCGTGTTAATCTAGATAGGTCATGCAAGATTTGGTTAAACATTATTTTTCTTGCTCATCCACGTCAGGCTTGTAGCTGGGACGGGAGTAAGTTGAACTGTGTAAAAAAAACAGAATCTTAATGAATGTAAGTTACTTGGCTAGGATGGATTCAAAACTCTTTAACATTTTATTCTCGCATGCAAATCAAACTTTTACTTTCAGCTTTATTTATTTTCTTTCTCTAGTCTAATAAACAAAACAAACAAATCTTTTGATTGAAGAATTGGAGCGATATTTTGGTGATAGGTAATTGTGATTTAACCTTTCAATCCTTGTTGGAACGATATCCGGATTTAATCACTATTCTCTGAGTAGTAGTTATATTTAGGATTTAAATATTTATTTTTGGTGTGGTGCGACATGAGATCAGATACCTTTGTTTTTTTATTGCTTGCAAAACGGTTTGGCGATGCTCATACAATGCCATCAATAGCCCCCAAATAGAAACGTTGGGTTGTATTTTCTTCAACTCTCTTAGAATTGTGTCATCTCCTAACTCTTTCATCGTCATTTTCCCTTTATTTGCAGGCACACCATTTCTTCTCCCAAAAAGCAAGGAAACAGTTAGTGCATCTAATACTGTATACATGTCTTCCTTCACCACTTTTCCTCTCAGGTTTTCTGTTAATTCGACTTCTTCTGGTGGATCAATAAGCCAATCTTCGTGCACACCATTTCTTCTCCCAAAAAGCAAGGAAACAGTAAGTGCATCTAATACTGCACACATGTCTTCCTTCACCACTTTTCCTTACAGGTTTTCTGTTAATTCCACTTCTTATGGTGGATCAATAAGCCAATCTTCATTCTCAATTGCATCATTGAGAGTCCACCATGCTATGGGCACATCGTTCAAATTCATCTCTTCAAAGTCAAAGAGGTCTTTTACATTCTCTTCTTCCTCATTCATCCCTTCTTTGACTAGATTGATAAGTGAGCATAGTGCAGTTTCCGAGGGTAGAGATACTATTGGTTTTAGCAGATGGCTAGGGATAATGTATTAGCCAGTGTCGAATTTGGGCGTCGCTAGTTCAAGGTAGTTGATTGGCTGTGTTGGGTTTTTTTGAAAGCGGGTTTATGGTTATGTTAGGTTTAGCAGGCGCATCTATGATTTTATTTTTGATAAGGCATTGGGTTGCGTGGTGCAATCTCTAGCATCAATCATGGAATGTCCATGATATTAATGAAGAGGGATATTAATGAAGAGATGCATTGATTTTGGCATATGGTCAAGGATAATGTATTGGCCAGTGTGAAATTTGGGCGTTGTTAGTTCAAGGTAGTTGATTGGTTGAGTTGGGATTTTTTGAAAGTGGGTTTGTAGTGATGTTATGTAGGCGCATCTATGACTTTGTTGTCGATAAATCTTGGATTGGGCGGTGCAATCTCCAAGATCGTTTGGTGCAATGTGTGATATTATTGAAAGGCGTTATATTGAGTGGATTATGGTTTTAGGTAGTGATATGGGTGGTTAGGCCACCTCAAGTGGTTTGACGTGCCCACTGGAAATGAGACATTACATGGCTTGAGAAGGGGTCATGTGAAGGTGTGAATTCTCATTTAGGGTTTGCAGGACGAAGATTTCTAGGTTGGAAATTTAGTTGGGATGGGGTGGGTTGAGAACACAAGGCATTTGTATGGGCAGTGCAGTTTATATTTCTTGGGTTATGGTTGGTGAAGGTTTTTTTGCACTTGTCATCGTCTCCTTTCTCTATTTAACTCTAATGCAGGCCTCTTCTATCTAAGTTCCCACATCAAATAGCTATTTAAAAGTGTCAATAGGAGATGCAATCATATGCTTCATATATTACAGCTACAATATTTTTACTATCAAGTGAAACGGTTCTTCTCATTTGGTTGGTTTGTCATCTTGATGGCCTTTGCTCTCCATCTAGTTAGGAATTCAAAGAAGCCTTGTCTTGGAAGGTCATCTCTAACTTCCTGGTGGTCATGCCAAGATGCAAATTATATAAATATTGTGTCACAAATGCAATGGAAATGCCGACCCATGTTTGGCTCTTTGTAGGCTCCAGTCCTAAGACCCATCTCAGTGCGACTCTAGCTAATGCCCTTTGATATAGATGTGCAAGTAATTCATTTTCAATGTTCATAGAATAAAGGATTCCCACGTACATCCTTAAAAGTGTCCTTGTGTATCACTGGTTCCATTAAACCTACCCATATCTGGCTTTTTGAAACGTTGAGGCAGTTTGGCTTGCAAAAACAGACGTAGTCCTTCGACATCCAACATATATTTCTTTACCTCCTTGGCTTTTTGAAGGATATTTTCTAGTTTTTCCAGCTTATTCTCTAAAGCAGTATTCCTCGTCAAAATAGGCTTGGCCTTAGCCTTACTCACCACAATAGGAGGGTCACCATTAAGAAGGGTGCTCTCTATGGTGGGTTGTCCTACGGGTAGGGAAGGTGGCCTTGCCTAGGCTAAGACCATGACAAGTAAATTAAAGTTCTTATAGTTCGTTGAATGCCCGTTATTTTAGGGTTGTTTACTAAAAAATTATAGTTTTTGATTTTAGTATTTAATTTTATTTATTAATAAAATTAATTTTTCTATTTTATGAGAATCTTAATGAGCAATGTATGTAGTTTCATTATTTATTTAATGTATGAATGGGTGTATTTTATTTTGTATAGTATTTAATTTAGTGTGTAGAGTTTGACTTGGACACAAAATTAAAGGTTCTTGTGAAATATAAGTTTTTAGTTCATAGTTTAGATGGAATTGGGCAAACCATCGATATGACTGTAGCACAAAGTCTTAGTAAACATGTCTTGGTTACGGGAAACAGATAATAGCATTGTCACTTGTTTCGACTTGCTGTGCTAGTACACTTTATGTGTATTTAACAGGACCACGTTAGGGTAATTAATTTTATACTAACTATATAAATAAATTTAAACGCCATGGTTATTATGAGTGTTTATACTCTTAATTCCAAAATAATTAATTATTTACTCATATTTAACATTCGTTATTTTGATTAATTAGATAATACAATCTTGTATGGGTTTATAGTTTCGATGAGTTGAATAACGATATTAATTATATGGTGAATATTAATTATTGATGGAATCCACGTCCCAAAAGATCAGGATTGACGATACCCCCTTAAAGAAGTTTATAAGTTTTGACCAAGCCAAATTCTGTAGGAGGATTTTATAATTCGGCAGTTAAATAAGTTAAGCGGAATGGCTTAAAGAATTTATTTTAAGAAGCCGATTAAAAATAATTGTCAGTAATTTAATTTAATCGACGGGTATCAAGAATCTTAACGTAGGGAGAATAAATAAACATTTAATAACAGGAGGTCGAATATTCGATTTTGAGAATATGGCTAGAATGCAATTATAAATTTTTAGTGGATTGAATTATAATTAATATTTTTATGAAATTATTTCAGCGTTGAGGTGGGTTTTTATAGTTATATTAGGATCCCAAGTCATATTTACTCCACATGTCCTTACTGTAATCCTATATATATGCTGTTATACAACATGACGTGATAATTCATATTATTCAATCAGTGATTAGGTGGCTGGGTTTCCACGTTATTTGAAAATTATAAGCCTAATTACAAAAGTTTTGAAGAACACGATAGATCAAAACCCACACTTTATTCGTGTTTAATATTTGAAAAATACAGTAAAAGGCTTGCGTCGGAGATTTGACTAGAAGTCAAAAATCGCGGCGGATCGTTGACCGAAAATAGTTGCAGCAACCGTAATCATCTAACCAAATTTCGAAAGTTATAATCCTAAAACTAACTTTGGAAGTATTAGCGAGTTTTATTTTGATTGTTCAATATCAAAAGTTTTATTCTGGAGCCTATTTTGGCATTTGCCCATCTGAATTTTTTTTGACAAAAATTATAAACATAATCTTAACATTTTGGCAGTTTGTCCCAACAATTGGTATCAGAACCGTATTTGATTATGTATGATTTTATATGGGTTCGGGTAGATTTAGATTGTGCTAACTCGATTTTGCACGCAATCTAATCTTAATTTTTAATGGTCGTTATTTATTTTGCATATTTGATTGCATGGTTTGAATGATAATTATTATTTTTTTTTTTAACAACGAGAGTTGATCGTGATAGATTGATTGTGAACTCTTCGGAGACACATGATCAATGTAAATAATAATAATTATTATTGTTATTTGTTTTGTTGTATTTTTTTTAATTATATGTAATTGAGAAAAAATATAATATAAAAAAATAACGAAAAACAAAGAAAAATAATAATAACAAGCAAACCGTGGCAAAAACCAACACAAGCCGCGCAAAAGCTCACGGGCCTTGGAATTTTATTTGATTTCTATGATGATTCCATGTGATAATACATGTATTCCATTTATTTTCATCATGGAACGGTGAACCAGTGCTTGGCATCCTTGATAATGCTTTGGAATCATTGAATGGGATTTTGACTAGAATAGAATTCTAAATCACACAGCAATAGTTCATGTATCATGATTAGACTATGAAACTTTTATCGTGCCACGTCAACACCATGAATCATGGGAAGCACTAAGAATTCAGAGTTCTTGGAATTCTGGATAATAATCATGCACGGTATTTGTAGCATGAAAAGCAACATGCGGCCAAACCGCAAATTGAAGGTGCGACATTTCAACAAGCGGCGCAACAGGCGCGCTGCTGGGCGTGCGCGGGCGGTGCGGCGCGAAGCTTGCGTGGTGAGACAGCGCTGGTGCGTGGTCCGGCAGCAATAATTTTTTAATTAGACTGTGACTTGCAGTAACTGAGTGTTACAAAGTTTCTAATTGATTACAAAGTTGTCGTTTATTTATTCTGTTATGTTTTAATTAATTTTGGTTAATTTAAAATTATTATTATTTTTGTAATAGAAAAATAAAATAAAATTTTCTTTAATTAAAATTAATTTTGTTTAAAAGAAAATTTGAGAATTTTATTTTATTACATAAAACACATTTTAAGATGATGTTTTTATAAAAAAAATCGGATATCTTGAAGAAACGTAACGGTTAATTTCGAAGGTTTTTTGAATTAATTAAAGGGAGTTTAATTTTAATAAAAAAAAATTTCGAGAAAATAAAATTAAATTCTTAATTTATATTAAAAAATAATTTTTTTTAAATAAATAAAATTTGAGAATTTTATTTGTTACACATAAAACACGTAAAGATGGTTTAAAAACAAGAATCTTTTGTAACGTGTGATTTTTAAAAATTATAAATTTATTTTAATTAAACAATTTTTTTATAATCCTCAAAATATTTTAAAAACTAAGTGGGTGGGAGAATTTATTCACAAATAAATCATGCAATCTCCATCACTAGTTTGTAGGTGATGTAATTAATTTTGCGTGTTGGCACTAGGACCTTCATCCCTATCGAACATAATGAATTACGAGATCACCTGTACGAACCTCCTTGAGGGATAATTTTGGATAATTATTAGTGTGAATCATTTCTCCATCTGAAGAGTTCATTGCGAAGCGATTGATTCAGAATTAAGTGATGGTTTACACTTAACTGTAAATAATAGTATCATCTCCATCTGAGTCATTACTATTATTTATTGGACCGAAACTATATCAGTTATTTAATTTTACTTGGTAAGATCTATTACCTAGATAGTAAAATTAATAGGAATTGGCTTGTCTGGACAAATGATAAATAGTAGACGTCTTTCCCATCGAGGCATGCTATTCACGGTATGCCAGGCTGCTGGCGATTTTATTTTAAATGATAGAGGGAACCGATTTTAAAATAAAATTTAAAATTTTGTTCATCATAATTAATGGTTTTTAATTATGTGATTCTTATGATTAAATTGACTTTCAATCAATTCACGCCCATACTCAAAGAAAACAAACTTACAGGTCTTAATTATGTTGACTGAAAAAGAAATCTGAATATAGTTTTAACTACCGAGGGTGATCTTAGGAAACTAGGAAATGCGTTTGTTTCTGAAAAGGTTTCTTCCTTTAAGCCGAAAGGCAAGAAAAAGAAAAAGGTTCAGAAATTGGGTAACATGATTTTCAAAGTAGTTAGTGGGTCATAAACTGGTGTGAAAAAGCCGAAAGGCAAATATTTTCACTGCAACCAGACACAACACTGAAAAAAGCAATGTCCAGTTTAACTTAGCAAGCAAAACAGCAAAGGTAATTTATGTTCACTAGTTGTGGAAACATGTTTAGCGGTGTTATCTACCGGTACCTGGTGTGTAGATACGCGAGTCACTAATCATGTTTGCAATTCATTGCTAGGATTCTAGAAAATTCGACAACTTAGTAATGAAAAAATTTACCTGCACATGGGTAATAATACAAGCGTGGCAGCAGTTGTAGTAGGAGATGCCTCTCTCAGTTTTAATAAAGATCGAGTTTTAATATTGAGAAATTGTCTTTATGTATTGTCCATTAGAAAGAATTTAATTTTTGTTTCTAGATTGATCAAAGACGAATATTTAGTTTATTTTAATAACTCTGTGGTTATTAAGGATAATAAACGGTTTATCTGTTCTAGTACATTGGTGGATGATCTTTATGTTATTACTCTAATCTCTCCTACACTACCACTAAATAAATTTAATAATACATCTAATTAACCATTTAAGATAAATGAACATTCTTTAATGAACTAAACGTATCTTTGGCACTTACGCTTAGATTATATTAATTTGAAAAGGATAAATAGACTGGTTGAAGATGGACCTTTAGGTTCATTAAAAGTGGAGGCACTTATAGTCTGGAGGCCCTTATAGTCTGTGATTCCTAATTTGAGAGTAAAATGACCAAGAGATCATTTTCGGCTATAGGTTATAGAGCTAAAGAACCGTTAGAACTGATTCACTCTAACTTATGTGGACCTACGACTGTCCGAGCTAGAGAAAATTTTGAGTATTTTATCACTTTTATTGAAGATTACTCAAAGTATGGATACATTTATTTGATACATCGCAAGTCTAAGTGCTTTGAGAAATTCAAAATATTTAAGGTAGAAGCAGAGAAGCTTCTACAAAATATATCGAGACACTACGATCCGACCATGGTGGCGAGTACCTCTTTGAAGAGTCTAAGGACTATTTTTCAGTAGAGGGAATTACATCCTGTTGGTTAGGGTTTGGGCCAGCATCCTACCGTTGCGGAGGCCCTGGGTAAAGACCGAGTCACAGTCGACTTGTGGCGCTTGGCGCTGGACCCTTTAAGAAAATAAAGTTGCGGCTTCACCACTACTTACGTGTTTTGGTAAGATGGTAGGTGCTTGATCTAGTAATTGGTATAAGAGCGAGGTTGCAGGTTTGAGTCTCCCCAAGGTAGTTTCTGGGGGAAATGGTGGACTTTATGGGGGCCAGAATCTCCTTTATGGGGGGTCCATCTCCACGAGTTATCGGTGCTTTACAGCCTATCTTACTGGTGCGCCATGTGTGCACTGCGAAGTCTCTTAGGCCCACCAATAGCACGTATAGACGTGGGATTTTGCGCTACCATGCGTATAAAGAAATAAAGTTGCGCTTTCACCACCACCTGCGGGTTTTGGTGAGATGATCAGCGCTTAATCCTAACAATTGGTATCAGAGCAAGGTTTCAGGCTCGATTCCCCGAATAAGGCTTGCTGCTTGTGGGTTTTGCGGATAAGTACTGAGGGGATTGTTGGCTAGGATTTGGGCCAGTATCCTGCCGTGGCGGAGGCCCCGGGTAAAGGCCGAGTCACAGTCGACTTGTGGCGCTTAGCGCTGGACCCTTTAGGAAAAAAAAGTTGCGCCTTCACCACTACCTGTGGGCTTTGGTGAGATGGTAAGCACTTGATCTAACAATTGGTATCAGAGTGAGGTTGTAGGTTCGAGTCTCCCCAGGGTAGTTTCTGAGGGGGGATTGTTGGTTTTATGGGGGTCAGAATCTCCCTTAAAGGACTCGCTAGTACGTGGGGCTCTCCCTCAACGTGTTATCGGTGTTTGACAGCCCATCCTGCTAGTGCGCCACGTGTGCACTACAATGCCCCTTAGGCCATCCGCATCACGTATAGACGCGGGGCTTTGCGCTGCTATGCATATAAGGAAATAAAGTTGCGCATTCACCACCACCTGCAGGTTTTGGTGAGATGGTTAGCGCTTAATCCTAACACATCCCAGTTGACTGTTTCGGGCACTCCACAACAAAATAGTGTAGCAGAAAGAATGGATATGACTCCTATAAAAATAGCACGGTCCATGATGAGTTATTCGAATTTATAAGATTCATTTTGGAGATTTGTATTAAAGACAACAACTTACATTTTGAACTTGGTACCTTTTAAATTAGTACTTTCTACTCCCACAGAATTGTGGACCGGGCGCAAGCCTAGTATGAGACATATTCAGATTTGGGGGTGTCCAACACACGTACTAAAAGAAAACGTGGGTAAGTTAGAATTGAGAATGGAAGTTTGTTTCTTTGTCGGGTATCCCAGAGAAACGAATGGTGATTTATTTTGTAATCCTAAGGATCAGAAGGTCATTGTCAATACCTATAGTCGATTATTGAAAAAAGATTATATAATGGATCATAAGTCCAAGAGTAAAATTATTCTAAAAGAACTAACAAAAAATACTAAGATAATGGGAGAGAAATCACGAGTCATCGATATTTCATTGCCTCGTCGTAGTTGGAGGATTATCGAGACACGTGGCTATTCTGAACCAAATTAGAGTGCTAACACAAACATGCTAGTTTTACAACCATGAGTGCATGTAGATGATGGAACACTAGGTTCAAAATCAGCACAGTGTATCACTACTAGTACACAGATACAGGTAGTGCCTCGTTGTAGTAGGAGGGTTGTTCGTCGATCATGTTGGTATATGTTCTTGGGAAAGTCTTTTGATAGGATTTTGATAGAACTAGATACTGAACCCTACAACTACAATGAAACACTCCAAGACAAAGATGCAGATTTTTGGTAAAAGATTATGAATTCAGAGATTGAATCTATGTATTCCAATCAGGTTTGAAAACTTGTAGAACCACCCAAAGGAATAAAATCCATCGGATGCAAGTGGATCTACAAGAGGAAGAGAGGAGCAGGCAAAAAGGTGAAAACTTTTAAAACTAGGCTTATTGCAAAAGGATTCACTTAGAAAGAAGAGATCGATTATGAGTCAACCTTTTTGCCGGTAGTCATGCTTAAGTCTATTCTGATTCTCTTATCTATTGCTACTCATTTCGATTACGAAATTTGACAAATGGACGTTAAGATAACTTTCTTTAACGGAAGTTTTAACAAATGCATCTACATGGTGCAATCAGACGGTTTCATAGCAAAGGGCCAAGAGAACATATTGTGCAAGCTTAAGAGATCTATTTATGAACTGAAGCAGGCATCTAGATTTTAGAACACTCGATTTGATTAGGCCATTAAGTCTTATGATTTTTATCAAACTTCTGATGAATCCCGTGTGTACAAGAAGTGTGATAGAAGCGTGGTGGTCATTTTAGTACATTATGGGCTTTTTTGTTATTCTAGATAGGATTGGATTGAATTGGATTGGATAGGAAGGATTAGTGATACCTAGGGTCCCACGTGATTTTTTGTATACCAATGGATTATGAATGGGATTGTGTATATTGTGACGCTGAGATTTTGGGGTTTTAGTAGTTTAAAAATAAGAAAATTTAAAAGATGTTTAAAAAATATTTTAATACCTTCAAAACCAAATTTTTAAAACTCTTTTTTGTTGAAAATAGAGTTGTCACTTGATTTTTCAGAAAAACTAAGAAAAAAAAATGGCTACTGATATTTAAAACGTTAACAAAAAAAAAGGGTTCGGGGGCTAAGGCACAAATCGGAGAAGGTGTTAGACACCCCGTTCACCCAACCATAAGGTTGGCCTCTACTAATCATAATTGGTTCTTAATAATATTTCTCAAATACATGCAAATATAGAAAAATAGAGGTGAAGAGAGAATATCCAGAATCAAATACATAAAATACATAGCATATGTATATAGAACATCAAAACAAAGCAAATAAGAAAAGAAAATTTTAACTCCTACGGTATGCAATTTCTAATTAAATGGTACATGGAGTAAACCCGCATGTGATAATGTCAAAGAGAACATGGTTCAAGTGAAAAGAACAAAAATAGGCAAAAAAGTCACTACAATCAAATTATATTAAAAATGAATATGAATTTTAGTAACAATATCGTCAAATAACTAAAATAACCTAAACTAATTAAAACATGCTTTCAAACGAAATAAACAAAACATTCTTTACATTTACTACATTAATATGATTGACTTCTAAAAGAAGATTCAAAATCAAAAGAAAAAGAAACTAGAAGAAAATTTACAAAAAAAAATTAAACTAAAATTAAAAAATGGGGGTTTTAATAAAAGAAGAGAAAAAGAAAGAAATCTATTAAGAATTTTTTGAATTTTGGACAGAAATAAAACAAAATAAAGAAAAATAAAATGAATGCTATAAAAGGAAAAACTAAGCTAGCATTAATAGATTTTTTTTGCGAATTTTGGTATTAAACAAAAAAAAAAGAAAAAAAATGAAATCCAATTAAAAGAAAAACTAAACTAACATACTAACAAATAAAAATAACAACTACAACATAACTAAAAAATGTAAAATATTGGTGTAATATTCATAATTACAACCATATGAATGTTAGTGTATTGATTATAACAATAACGACATTGTAAGTCGCATTGTCAACAATGTTAACCCGATCACTCTAAGAGAGAAGAAATTGAGATAAAAAAATCGAGAATCTAAATAGAATACCTGAATCGCTATAACCTGGGTGAAGCCTCAAGTCAAGGAGATGTGCTTCAACAATCTAATCCTCGATTAATGATCCAATCTAGTGTAAGGGCGAGTCTAGAATTCAGCAGGGTTTCGGCTCTGACAGAGTCTCTCTCTCTAAAAGTTTGTCCTGAAAAAGTACTAGGGGTACAGTATTTATAGAATTCTTCAACCAATAAAATGTTGACACATTTTAGGACACGTCAAGCCATTAAGAGTTGGCGGTCGCCAACATAGATATGACAGTCGCCACAAAAAGTGCAGTTATCAAGAACTTCTATTTGTGGTGGCAACAATGGAGTTAGCGATCCCAAGGTTCAATGTGGCAGTCGCTGCTTTAGGTTAGGGTTTTCAAGAGGTTCTACTGGCGGGCCCCACAATGAACATAGCGTCCCCAAGGTTCCAACATGGCGATTTAATGATGATTTCACTAGTTTTGAGGTTTTGATCATTTGGTTCAAATACCGAGTTTTGATCATTTCTTAAAGATCGTACTGAAGCACCATTCTAATTGCTTCCATCATCAGATTCATCCGGATCAACCTAAGATTAGGCATGGTCAAATTGGGGTGCCTACATGTATAGTGAGAATTTAATTCATGTTTGGTTAAAGTCGGATAACGAATGTGATAAGAGTTATAGAATTATTTCTGACCATTAGATAAGGAGAGAACATAATCTGGAGTCTAGTACTAATAATACTAAGAGGGCTTGATATTGCTAATCCCATGAATGAGGGATTAGTAATCCCTCATTCGTTGGACTGTTAGTCCGAGTCCCGCAATACAAACATGGGACTCACAATACTAAGGGGACAAAATTATTTTGGTGGGCCACCCTTATCCCCTAATCCAATTCAACCCCCTCTAGTACCTCATAACAAACAAGACCATGTAGATGACATCTTACTCATCGAAAATGATGTGGATGTATTATCTTCGGTTAACGTATAGTTATTTGTGCAGTTCGATATAAAAGACTTGGGAGAAGACAGTCACATCATTGGGATCAAGCTTATGCGAGATCGAAAATAGGAGATGTTGGGCTTATCACAAGCAAGTTATATTGACACTATCCTTACTCGTTTTAGAATGTAGGATTTCAAGAAAGGGTTTCTTCCTTTCAGGCATGAAATCACTCTATCAAAGGATCAGTGTCCTAAGACACCGGATGAGATAGAGAAGATGAAGGCAGTTCCTTATGTTTCAGCAGTAAGAAGCCTCATGTATGCTATGCTTTACACTAGACCCGACATCTGTTTTACCGTCGACATGGTTAGTAGATATCAATCTAATCCGAAGAATGAGTATTGGATAGCGATAAAATATATAATCAAGTACCTAAAAATGATTAGGGATTATATGTTGGTTTATCAGGCAGATGGTTTTTGGTTGCACAGACTCGAATTTTCAATCATGTAACGATTCCCAAACATTTTACCTCGGGATATGTGTTTATTTTGGAGATAAAACGCATTGAGCATAAATATAATTTGATATGAGAAATCGTACAGAGAGGTGATGTAGCCATGACCAAGATTGCATTGGCAGATAACCTTGTAGATCCTTTTACAAAAAGTTTACCAGCTAAGACTTTTCATAATCATATAGAGGGTATGCGAGTCAGATGTATGGCAGCATAGTTTTGAGAACAAGTCAGAGATTGTTATCGTTGTAAACTAAAAAACTATAGTTTTTGATTTTAGTATTTAATTTTATTTATTAATAAAATTAATTTTTCTATTTTATGAGATTCTTAATTAGTAATGTATGCAGTTTCATTATTTATTTAATGTTATGCATGTATATCTTTTATTCTGCACAGTATTTAATCTGGTGTGTAGAGTTCGACTTGCACACAAAAGACCATATAAAAGGTTCTTGTAGAATATAAATTTTTGGTTCACAATTTAGATGGAATTGGACAAACCATCGGTACGACTGTAGTATAGAATTTTAGTAGACATATCTTAGTTACGGGAAACAAATAATAGCGTCGTCTATTGTTCCGACTCGCTGTACTAGTACACTTTGTGTGTATTGAACATAACCACGTTGGAATAATTAATTTTGTACTGATTATATAAATTAATTTACACCCCATAGTTATTATGAGTACTTATACTTTTAATCCCGAAATAATTAATTATTTACGTATATTTAATATTCGTTATTTTTATTAATTAGATGGTGCGATCTTGTATGGGTCCATAGTCTCGGTAAATTCAATAACAATATTGATTATATGGTGAATATTAATTATTGACGGAATCTATGTACTAAAAGATCGTGATTGACTATACTCCATTAAGAAAGTTTATAGGTTTTGACCGAGTCAAACCATGTAAGTGAATTTTATAATTTGGCAGTTAAATAAATTAAGCGAAAGGTCTTAAGAAATTTATTTTAAGAAATCGATTAAATATAATTGTCAGTAATTTAATTTAATCGGCAGGTATCGAGAATTTCAATGTGGGAAGAATAAATAAGTATTTAATAACAGGAGTTCGAATATTCAATTTTGAGAATATGACTGGAAGTGCAATTATAATTTTTTAGTGGAATAAATTATAATTAATATTTTTATGAAATTGCTTCTGAGTTGAAGTAAATTTTCGTAATTACATTAGGAGTGCAAGTCATATTTACTCTACAGGTCCCTGCTGTAGGACTATATATATGCTGTTATAAAATTTGACGCGATAATTCATATTATTCAGTCAGTGATTAGGTGGCTAGGGTTTTCACGTTATTTGAAAATTCTAAGCCTAATCAAGAAGGTTTTAAAGAACACGATCGATCAAAACTCAAACTTTATTCGTATTTAGCATTCGAAAATACAGTAGAAGACTTGTGTCAGAGATTTGACTAAAAGTCAAAAATTACAATGGATCGTTGACTGAAAATAGTTGTAGCAACCGAAATCATCCAACTAAATTTCGAAAGGTAGAGTACTAAAACTAACTTTGGGAGTATTACCGGGTTTTATTTTGATTGTTCAATATCAAAAGTTTTAATTTGGAGCCTGATTCGATGTTTGCCCGTTTGGATATTTTTTTAACTAAATTCATAGGTATAATCTTAGAATTTTAACAGTTTGCTCTAACATATTATAGTCATGTTGTTCCCCATTGGAATTGGAGCCGATGAATCAGATTGACTTCAAACTTGGTGGCCAAAAATTGGATCACGATTTTAATGAGGATTGTGAGTATTCCTTGAAACATATATTTCCAACTTGAAGAATACATATATCATTGACATTGGGTACTTGCCTGTAACAAGACCTGATATACTACGACAAAGTAAAATATCATATAAGCTGGTGAACACACATTTGTTACTAGGCTGCAATCCAATTTTAGAATTTACTAAGGGATTCTATGTGCGAGTGGCCACTAGTCTCAAAAAGGTACTTTTGGCTAGAGTCAGTGACATACTTCCCATCAAACTTTGAATGGTGCAAGATGACGGTCAAACGGTATATGTAGACAACAAATTTAATTTGGGTTTAAAATTAAGATAGAAAAAGGTAGGAACAAATTGAATACTATTGATTGGAATAATGAATTACAATTTTTGATGAAATTTATAAACCAAAGAAATGAATCATTTGATTATTCGTTCAAATGTTGATGTGTGAGCTTACCAATGTATTCTCGAATCGAACGGCGAACTCTCTCCCAATTTTGTGAGGAAAATGATAAAACTTGAGTGAAAAAGATCTTCACGATGTCTAAGCTTTAATTTGCAAAGATCTCTCGGTTATATAATATCCCCAAGTAATGGATCTTCATGACGTCTAAGCTTTAATATGCAAAGTTCTCTCGATTATTTGATATCTCCAAGTATTGAATGTCAAACTTATTCTTCACTTTGGTGGAGGACAATCCTATTTATAAGAGTGTATGATGAAGAGTAATGAAAAGACCTTGATAATTATTTTTATTTTATTTATTTTAAAGTGATAATTATCTAAACAATTAATTAATCATGTCTTTTTTATTTTTTTTAAAAATATAACTATTTAGTAACAAAATTATTTCTATTTTATTTATTTTAAAAAGATAATTATATACATTAATTTAATTTAGATAAAATATTTATTTTTCTCTTATGTATGTCATATGTGCTAATTGGTTTAATTTAATTAGTTGAAGGCCTGACATAATGAAAACATCGTGCTAAAGACTATACTAGTTTACACGTGGTAGCGTGCAATTAGATTATTCGTGCAATTTTAATTTGTATCCCTTTTAATACATGATAATGTTTAATTTTTCAGTAACTGTGTTATACTTTTGGGTCTTGTGACAAGTGGCAATTAATGATTTTTTTGACATACCCAATATAAGGGTACTTGGCCGAGAGGTTTGGTTGTCTCCTCTAAATTGCCCGCGTGCAATAACTGATCGGCATATTGAGTAATATTTAACATTGGTTTTTCGAATTTAGCTTTAGAGTTTAACTCTCAATGGTTTCGCGATGGGGTTGCCAAATGTGGTCTGTGGGGGCCTATTTTCGGAGAAGCTTTATGAAATAGATGCCAATGAAACTTTAATGCTCCCTTGATGTATGAATAAAATCAAGGGACTAGTCAAATGGATTCCATATCCAATATTCCAAAAATTGAAAGTCCACATGAAATCTAAATTACCTTACCAAGAAGAGCTTAGGTCATAAAATAATGTAGAATTACTACTTGGTTTTGCGAAAACCAAAAAAACACAAATTGACTCCAAATAAAGTACTAGTCCATTGCTACCAAATACCATAGCTCAGGAACTAGGGTACGAGGAAGGAAGATTATATGCACCATTTCTTTACTGACCAAAAGCTTAGACTCTACTTGTCATCTTAGGTTCAAGTTTTCGATTTTAAAAAGATTTCAAGTATTTTTACATTAACCCCTTAGGAAGCATAAGATGATGAAAGCAAAAAAAAAAAAAACAAGTAAAATACGAATGATATAAAGGAAACCAAGCATGCAAGCCAAAAAGAAACGTAATTAAAGAATTATCATCTATGCATTTTTCGAAGAAGTTTCGATAAATTTTTTTATAAATATTTTAAGAAACATCCAAAAAGAAATTTAAAAAAATTTGCAAAAATAGTTTAGGAAACTTTCTAAAAACGAATTAGGAAACTTTCCCAAAAAATAGTTTTAATTTTTTTTTTCAAAAATATGTTTATAAGCCAAACGAGTATTTTTAAAAGCAAAAAACAGATTGTGCAAAGATGTAATGGATTCTTTAGTTGCTAAAAAATAAATAAATATATTAGCATGCTCCAAGAAAAAAACGGGAAGATGTAAATGAAGGGGGTAAGGCAACGATAGATATTTCAGAAGAAAAAAATGTAGATGCTTTGATTTGTGTTATGGATTCGAGAACTGATTCTTGGATCGTTGACTCGGGAGCATCATTCCATGTTACTCCTCGTATGGATATACTTTACGCGTACGTGAAAGGGAATTTCGAGAAGGTCTATTTAAGGGACGATGAGGCTTGTAGTATAGTCGGTAAAGGTGAAGTGCAAATCACGCACGGTAACAGTAAAGTACTGAAGCTAAAAGATGTTAGATACGTGTCTTGTCTAACAAGACTTGATCTCAATGGGTCAGCTGGCAGAATCTGTGATTATGACATCGTTCGGAGGAGATTCCTAGAAGATGAGCAAGGGGTTATTAGTTTTGGCTAGGGGAAAAAAAGAGGGCACTCTATTCATATCCTTAGGTTCTTACAACAAAATAATAGTGGTAGCATCCAAGGTTGACACTGGTATGTGGCACTGGCAACTCGGATGTACAAGTGAGAAAGGAATGAAGGTTATTAGAAAGGGAAACTACCATGTTTGAAGTCGGTGAATTTGAAATTCTATGAAGATTGCGTCTTCGAAAAATAGAAAAATGTTAACTTTACAAAGGAAGTAAATACTCTAAAGGCATAACGATTTGAGTTGGTTCATACTGACGTATGGGGACCATCTCAGGTATCTTCCCTTAGTAGCTCAAGGTAATTTGTAACCTATGCTACTAGGAAATTGTGAATTTATTTTTGTAAGAATAAATCGGATGTATTTGGTATTTTCAAGAACCAGAAGGCATTGGTTGAGAATGAGACAGGTCAGAAATTGAAATGTCTAGAGTTTAATAATGGTAGTGAGTACTGTAATAGGAAATCTGAGGATTACTGTGCAACTAACGGGATCAGGAAATTGAATACTATTCCAATGAAACCGAGGTAGAATGGAGTGGCAAAACACATGAACAGAACGATCATGGAGCGTGCCTGGAGTATGAGGTTGCATGCTTGGTTGCCAAAACAAGGCAGACGCAGTAAGTATAGCAATGTACTTAAACAACAGGGGGCTATCAATTGCATTGAACTGTGGACTGCCAGATAAAAGCATGGACCGATAAAGTGATAAGACTTTCCCATTTGCGTATTTTTTCATGCATAGCCAATGCACATGTTGAGTTAGAGAACATAGAAAAACTTAACCCCAAGTCTCGAAAATATGTGTTTGTTAGCTACGATATAGATAGCTACTAGTATAGGCTATGGGATCTAGAAAACTGAGAAAAAGAAAGTTAGGAGTATAGATGTTATATTCAACGAGTCTGTTTTGTACAAAAAATAGACAGGATCAAAAGGGTGAGACAGTAAATGAGTCAAACTATGTTGTGTTTAATTGATCGTCTAGTAAAGTCTTGGATTCACGGGATGAGAATATACAGCCTACTCCACAGGAAGAACCTATAAAGACCCGGTTCAGATCCTAGTATTAGCAACGATTAGCCCATGAGATCTTAGGTCGCTAAAATGTTAGAAAACCCTTGGTCAACCAAAAATCCTAATTCAATCCAGAAATCCTAAATAGACCTAACACTCAAGAGGGAAAACTCTAACACCCAAAGAAAACCCCCAACATCCTAAATTAAGTAATTAATATGAAATATTAAATTAAAAATCAAAAACATTCTCATAAAGGGGTAAAATGACCAAAATGCCCTTGGTACACCAAAAATTCTTAAAAATTTAAATTTGACACATGGACACCTTAAATTAAAGATGTAAATACAAATAAATAGTAAAAGACAAAATAACAACAAAAATGACAAAATTACCTCTTAGTGGCCGGCCCTTCCTAGGGAAGTGTGCCAAAAAAGTAATATACATAATAATTAACAAAATCAAATAAAGTATTATTAAAGTTCTTACACACCTAAATAAGTCAAAAAATTACATCTTGTCAAACTAGTTTAAAGCAGCTTAATTGCCGATACTTAAATAATTAATTGTTACCAATTTTTTTATAAAACTATAATAATAATAACAATAATAATAACAACAACAACAACAACAACAACAACACTAAAATCATTCATTTTAGTAAATAAGTAGACCAAAAAAATACATCAAATCAATTTTAAAAATACCTTCTTAATCAATGTAGTGTCAAAATACCACCAAACAAGCAATTAAAGCAAAATTAAGTACCTTGAGCCACCCAAACAAGGCCTAGCTAGTTTCCCTCTGATTTTCTACAAAAATTCGGATCTCAAATATCTCAAATAGTTCACCATTCAACCAATAGAAAAAAAAATCAAAAAGATCTTACAAGGCATAATTAAACCTCAACTACCTTTCCCTCTATAAAAGGAAGCCCTTAGCTCCTCATTTCTTTCCACCATTTCCTGCTGAGAGAGGAGAGAAACACTAGAAAATTTTGTGTGTTCAAGAGGATACAAAAGAAGAAGAAGAAGAGAGGAGAGGCAAGGAGGAGGAGTCTTGGAAGCCTAGAAAGAAACCTAAAGCTAAGTCCATCCTACCTTCTATCCTTAGATCTTCAAACAAGGTAAGAAAACCCGTAATATCTCTAATCTCACTCACCTCAAACTCCCTTTAATCCATCTCAGAAAATAGAATCAAAAAATAAGAATCAAACTATGAAAGAAAAATGCATGATGCTAGAAAACTAGGAACTGTTTATACTTTTTGTGATGTGAGATGTGTGTGCGCGTTGAGATTATTGAGTTTTGTGACTTCTAAGAGTTCTAAAACATTGATATACAAATGTAAAATACATGCATACAAAGAAAATGAATCAAATCTTGGCATACCAAGTGCTAGGTGACTAGAACATGAATAGGCCTGAGATTTAAAGTTTTTGAGCTCTTTCCTGAACTTTAAAAAATCATAACTAAATATAGAAAACTGATCTTTGTGTGTCTTTTTATTCAGACCTAAGTTTTCATATTATCTTTCATCCAAAATTAGTTTAATCTGATTTAAGTAAGTAGAACTTGAGATATAACAATTCTACTAAAATGTGTCAGTTTCAAATTAGTAGGTATTGCAGACCCAAAAATCTTATTTTCAAACATGATCTGGGCTTACGTCGAAATATAAAAGTTGTAGATAACATATATATCTAGTTACTCACTAAAAATGAGCCTAAGATATTGAGCTTTGATAGGTCTAATCACCTTTTCAAGTCACTATTAAGGTTTAGTAAATAACAGAACCCTCTGTCACACATTTTTGAGCAACCCAAACCTTCTATTTTTAGTGACCATCTTCAAAAGTGATTTTTATGAAAAGTGTAAGTAACATATTAATCTAGTTGATGTTCAAAAATGAGATTCAAAAACCCCTAGATGATCCCCCAAACCATTTTTAAACTATTTGTTAAAAACTAATTTAGCTGTGTGTTTAATACCGCCTAAACGTATTTTATAAAATGGCTTATTTCTCCAAATGCTTTTAAATAATTACCCTAAGCACTATTCATGAGACTTGAAGTGAATGTGTTAAACTAAAACATATCCAAAATTGAACTCGTTTAGACTTGAATTGTTACCCCAAGACTGAGACCAACTGAGACCATGTTTTTGTAATTTTTCTACATAGTGCTGAACCGTTTTCACTTATATGAATTAACTCACCTAGTTGCCTTAAAATTTGGCCTTAGTGGTAAATATAAAATTTGTAGAGAATATTTTTATCTAACATATGACCAAAAAACAGAACCTAACTCCAAACTTAAGTACCTCAAAATTATGTTGTACTTTTTAGGTTGATGATTAAAAGTTGTGGCAAGTGAGTTAACAAGTGTATAATGGAGCATGCCCTTGTTGTGTGACTTGGGTTACATATTTTATTTAATTTGAATTAGGTGAAGAATAATTGAGTATGATTATATGATGATTAGCAACCATGCTATGAAATTAGAATCCTGTTTTGATAATTGTATCCTATGCTTTAAATGGTTGTACTTAGTGCTTTAAAAACTTGTACCCTATGTTATGCCATATCATGCTATAAATAGTTGTACCATGAGACACATGTTGTACCACCATGGGCATTATTTTTATTACATTCATGGCATGTTGGAGTCCATCTTATTCAAACCGTTGTGGGTTGGGTATGTTGGAGTTATCATTTCTTCGGTTCTAAGTCTAGGGCATCCCTAGTTGCCAGTTTTACAAAATATTTTAGAATATATTCTCTGTGTACACCCTAGGTACGTCCCCGGTGTATGAAAATTGGTTATAATGGAAATTATTGGGCACCATGGGTCCTTCATTAGCATTCTGACTTTCGTAGCCTAGACTTTGGGTTAACACCAACCCGGCATCTCGGATCTTAAGATGGGACAAATCAGTTATATATATTATGTGATCATTGGTTATTGGTTGGCCCGAAGGGTGGTCTGGACCCCACGCCGTTGCCATTTAGCAGTAAAACAACTGTGGCATAAAGCCCGGCGACAGATTTACTATTTGCAACGAGGCTTGATGATGGCTTTGGTGATTAACTTCCCATAATGTCTACTTTTATAATTTTCAGCGTGGAATTCATGTTATGCCTCTGGGAGTATGTCGGGTTGGGCATTCACATTACATTCCATTCTCATTCTTACATAATTAGATACCTTTGCATTATCTGTTTACCATGCCATATATTATAAATTTTCATGTCTCCTTAATTTTTATATGTTTTAAGTGTTGAATAAAATGTATTGTGGTGAATTTATGTCGTGAAATTTGGTTGGAGAGTTTGGAGTATTTTCTTTTGAGTTTCGGTTCACGGTGTTATGTCGTAGGTGAAAAAGAGAGCTTACCTTATGGAGAGGAATTAGCCGAACGGGGCAAGTACTAAGAGCACGATGATTCGATCAAAGCTTAGCGCAACGGAAGTAGTCTTTTTGTTTGTTGTCTCTGGAAGTCTCTTGTATCTTTTGTAATCATGCTTTAATGACTGTGATATCTGTAATTTTGTGATTTTTTCGATATTCAAATGATGTAATAATACAGTGATTATCTATAAATGAAATATTAGCATAATCCTAATTGTAAGCCGGGGCGCCATAGAACCATAGACTCCCACAATCAGGAGGTCTACTAGAGTTTGTAGGCCTATAGTTAAATACTCTTCTTCACTGTATTATTTGCCATTGATGGGCAACGGTGAGCCACAATGCTTTGAAGAAGCTTTACAGGTTGAGGCAAAGGGTAAGTGGGAGTATGCCATAGATGAAGAGATGGAATCTGTGTCATCACACGAGACTTGAACTTAGTACAGTTGCCCAAGGAAAATTCAGTTCTTTAGAAAAAGTAAGTTTATAAGCTGAAGGAAGAATCTGGTGGGAGCAAACAGTACAAGGCTAAGCTAGTAGTCAAGAAATTTCAATAGAAGCCAGGGATAGACTACACAAAAATATTTTCACCGGTTGTAAACATATTCACCATTAAGACTATTTTGAGTATTATGGCTACAAAAGACTTACATCTAGAGCAGTTAGATCTCAAGATAACATTCCTTCATAGGGATTTGGAGGAGGAGATTTACATCCGCCAGTCACATGGCTACTCAGTTAAATGAAAAGAGGAGATGGTGTGCAAATTGAAAAAAATCTGTATGGGCTAAAATAGGCACCCAGCCAGAGTACAAAAGATTTGATAGTTTAATGGCAGATACGGGGTTCAGTAGATCCCATAGAGATCACTGTTATTATATCAAGCAGTTTATCACGTCGTATGTGATTCTTCTCTTGTACGTAGATGGCATACTGATTATAAGGTCAAGTATGGATGAGGTTTCAAATCTCAAGGCACAGTTGTCTAGGGAGTTTTTCATGAAAGATTTGGGGGCAACCAAACGAATCCTTGGCATAAGAACCAATAGAGAAGAAAGGGCAAAAAGCTGAAGCTTTCGCAATTAGAATATGTCGAGAAGGTCCCACAGAGGTTCAACATGGAAGGAACTAAGCCTGTTAGCACGTTTTTGGGAAGTCATTTCGAACTTTGAAAAAAATAAGGAGCTGTCACAAAGGAAGAAAGAAGCTACAAGGAAAAGGTACCGTACATGTTATCCGTAGATAGCCTGATATACGCCATGACCTACACGAGGCCCGACATTGCCTACACAGTGGGAGTTGTGAGCATATTCATTCCCATCCGAGCAAGGAGCACTTTAAAGCAATAAAGTGAATTTTGACGTATCTCAGAGAAACCATAGGGGTAAATTGGGTTTTAAAATAATAATAACAATTTTATAAACATTTTTTAAAATTTTTTAATTTCTAAAACAAATATAACAAGATATATGACAGTAAGAAAATTAAAGAGATTAGAAAGAGAGAAATTAAACCAGACACCAAGAGTTATAGTGGTTCGGCTTCTTTCAAGCCTACGTCCACTCCTCAATAATCCTCTTGAGAATCTCCACTAGGATCGAATGCTTCACAGGCGCATTCAAAAGCCTTTTACAGCCTCAAAAAGTCCTTACAAAACAATCCCTGTTTTTCCTAAACTCTCTTGAGCTCTTCTCTAAGAAGTTCACTCACTCTCTTAAAGGATCACTCTATATTACAATAAATATGAGAGAATCAAAGATTCACTTACTAACACTCTTTACAAATGATTAAAAATAAATGAACAAAAGAGTGTGAGAATCAGCTGGATGAGTAAATGAGCAGTTAATACTTCTTAAAAGATTTGAGTTTTGATTTCAAGCAATAGAACAATGTCCAGATATTTGAAGCTCTGAAAACTTACTTCTTATATAGCTATATGAAGAAAATGATCGTTGGTGGATTGGTGGTAACAATTAATATTCTGAAATCTTACCGTTGGAACCAGTGCGAGATTTGAAATTCATCGCAGGTGTCGACTCAAAGCCTTTTGTATCAATACAAAAGATCTAGGGCTTGGTACTTCAAGTAATTGTGTCGACTCAGTTCTTCATTAGTGTCGACCTTATTTCTGCATTTACCTTACCCACACAGTGGTGTCGACTTATGAAACATTTGGTGTCGATCTCATCCATTTCGTCAGTTTTTCAAGTGAGGCTTTAGTGTAGACTCATATTTTCATTGGTGTCAACCCATTTTGTCAAAAGAGCTACTGGAACTTCGGTGTCAACTCAAATATGTTGTGGTGTCGACTCATGAAGTTATAGTCAGCCTCGGGACTTTTAGAGTCAACTCATCTTCGTTTGGTGTCGACTCAAAAAATCTCAGACAGTCTCAATTGTTTTGGTGTTGACTCATCTTTGTTTGGTGTCGACTCAAAACTCTTATTTTCGAAAGTAACATTTGTGTCGACTTAGAAAGCTTTGGTGTCAACCCTTTTCGACTTGGAATTGGGAAATGACTTGTAGCTCTGATGTCGACTCATTTCTCTTTGGTGTCAACTCATTTTGTTTCTCGGAGGGTGTTTAGGTGTCGACTCATGTAAATTTGGTATTAACCCATAAAACCCGAAGTCTGAAACATGAAGGATCATTTGGTGTTGACTCAAAATACTTTTATGTCGACATAAAATGAATTCCGGTCCAATAGTGGAGGTGTCGACACAAAATCGTTTGGCGTCGACTCATTTAAGTTCTTGAGACATCTTAAGCAAAGTAGTTAAGGTGTTGACCCAAAATCTCAATGGTGTCGACACACTTGAGAATTTTCAAGCGTGTTTTGCCTTAAGGTGTTGACCCAATTATCAATTGGTGTCGACACAAAATGTTCTTCACATGAACACTGAGTGCCAACTCATTTGATGCAAAGTGTTAGTACAAATGGCATAAGGTGTGGACTTATTTGTCACATAGCGTCAACACTTACCTTTTTAAACACAATTAAATATAATATTTTTAAATCAATGTAATTAAGAAAATAAATTATAAAAATCATCAAAATCTAGTTAAAAAGCTTTTGGACTAACAATCTCCCATTTTTTGATAATTATAATATTTTCTAGAAAATACTTTAAAAAGAATTTTGTACAAGAGTTCTCCCCTTATCTGTATGCCTTAATGAATATGAGAATTCTCAACAAGGAAATAGGCAATAGTAATATAACATCCACTTTTAATAGAAGTTGCAATATTAGAAATTAATAGAACTTAGACGCATTCTGCATTCATTAAAATTGTACATCAAATTACAATGTTCTTATGATAGTCAAGCATAAAATGGCACCAGATTAACACTTGGCAGTTCAATATAGTTTTTAAGACAATCATATAACAGATAGTATAAAATTGACAAAGGTCATTCATAAAAGTAACATTTCATACATACAACATTGTAATTGTTCTTTAAATATCAACATTCATGAGAAAAAAAACCTAAAACTTAATGTTTTCATCCACAAGCCATGCACATCCACAAAAAGAACATAACTGAATGTTTTTTTTTAAATTACATATTCTCCTTCACAAACAAAAAAAACTTTTACCTCCTTGATCTTTTTCTTTTTCTTCTCTTTTATTCTCCTTTTCTTATATTCTCATTCACAAATAAAAAAAAACTTTATTCTCCTTGTTCATTTTTTTTTCTTCTCTTTTATTCTCCTTTTCTTCTTCTTCTTCTTCTTCTTCTTCTTCTTCTTCCTTCGCCCCTTTTGAAATTATCAAAAAGAGACTTTATCAGAAGTCATCCATCTACTTCTTGAATGCTTTCTTTTTCTCTTGCTTCTTCTTCCTTTCAAAGGCCTTTTCTTTGGAGGAAACTGCTCTTTCATCTTTCTTCTCAGCTGCTTCCATGGCTACAAATGTGGCAGCTAAGGCAAGGTCAGCTTCTCTCCTTAGTCTTACTACTTTCTCCTCTTTGGTTTCCTTGGACTTGAATTGCTTAGCTCATGTTTCCCAAATCCATGTCAGATGTTCTTCCACCTTCTCAGGGTTCTACTGGATAGCAAGAACTACGCATTCGTTATATTTTTTTCAGACTTGCTGGAGAATGGCAAGGTTGGCATCCATAATGGCATCAACACTCTTCTTCATCTTTTTGTTAAAAGATCTACCAGCATCACAGGCTTACTCTACATCTATCCTCAGAATTTTTGTGATTTTCTCATGGTTCATAACAGATTTGGAAATAAAGAACACTTTACAACCTATGCCATAATGATCCGCATCAACCTTCTCATGAAGGGATGCCAGAGAAGAAGTCAAACTATTAGCAAAGGTGACAAGCTCAACAAGTTCCTAGGAAGAGGGACCAACATGAGGATCAGAGGAAGAAGAAACAGCAGGGGGAGGAGGAGGAACATATGAGGAAGAGGGACCAGGAATGTCAGGTCTGGTGTGAGCGGGAACAAGGGATGTCAAGTCTGGTGTGAGTGGGAACAAAGGATGAGGGATCAAAGGGAATGGGAAAATTTGGACGACCAGAGGAGAGGGGGGAAGAGGAGTCCTACTAGATGATGGTTAGGTAGGAAAGGGGGAGGCAAGATTACCACTACGAGTGGTCCAAACATCATTAACCAATGAAATCTGCATATATTTCAGAATAGATTTACCATGCAGGTTGTGTTTTGAAAAAGGGAAGCCCTTTTTAGAGGAGAGATTAAAACCAAAGTGTTGGAAGACCTTGGTCAGGTACATAGCATGGGAAAGAGAGGAGTTATTCTTAAAGTGTGAATGAATCATGTTAGAGATAAAAAGATGGCTAAGATCAAGTTTTTGGCCCTCTAGGATATACTACATGATAAAAACATGCATAAAAAAAACATCCCCGAATTTTTCAGACTATGGGAGAAATATGTGATTGACAAAATGATGCAAAATTTGCATCTTGGGTTTCAGAAAATTGGCCTCAAGAGGCTTGGTTGGGTCTACTTCATCAACAGCAAAAATATATTTCACTACGTCGTGAAAGGAGAAACCTTCAATGGTTTTCCTTTTGGGATTGCAGGGAATAAAGAGTCGTCCCTCAGGGAGACCGAGAATTTCATTTAAAAGATTGGGGGTCAAAACAACGTCTATACCATTCACCCAAGTGGTGTGGTAGCAACCGAAGGGTCGGAGACATTGAAATGCGTATAGAAGAGTTTTACAAGAGTGAGATAGTGAGGGTCTCAGATTTGGAGCAAGTCCATCCAACCCAAAGTGGTAAAGCACTCCGAAAAGTGCATTTCAATGGAATCGAAATACAAAAAATTGATGGAGAATCTATGGATTACCTTACGAGTTGCGAAGGATGCGAAGTACAAATACTTGTACTTGGAGTACTGGAACTTGAGTGAGGTGTCGATTCTAGCGACGGTTGATGGTTTCGTTGTGGTTTTCTATGCTTTCTTCTTCTTAGCTACCTTAGGGCTTGACGGTCCATCGGAGGGGTGTTTGCTTCCCTTACCCAACTTTCTTGGTGCCATTAATGGTGAGAGAGAGAGAGAGAGAGAGAAAGGAAGAAGAGGAGTCAACCCTAGGGTTTCATCTGAAACAAGGTGACGAAGAGGGAGAGAGGAAGATGAACGGTTTTTTTTTTTAGAAACAGAAAGGATTTGAGCGTGAACGAAGAAAAAAGGGGAAAAATCGCCTATCTATATCTATGAAATGTGTCGACACAAATCGTATTGAAGTCAACACTTTTCACGGGACACTGGGGGTGATCAAAAACAGAAATTGTGTCGACATGTTTTAGTATGGTGTCGACACTTTCGGTTCATTGAGTTGACACTCCTCATAGGTGAGTCAACATAAATTTTACCGAGAGCAAGAACTTGAATTGTGTCAGAACTATATAGCTTGGGTCGACACTTTTATCGAAATGTGTCGATACTATATAGCATTTGTCTCAACACTTTCACACATGTGTCAACACTTTTTATAATTGTGTTGACACATTGCACACAAAAAATAAAGTATGAAAAACATTAAACAAACATTGAACATGCATTGTTAGTATGGCATTTAAGCATCAATTTGGAACATATATCATACTAAGTTATCTTCTGATATAGCACACTCTTTTTTCATTTAAAGATTTGGTGAATATATCAGCAAGTTGGTGGTCTGTGCCTACAAATTCAAGTTCTATATTACCTTTTTGAACATGATCTCTAATAAAATGATGTCTTATCTCAATATGCATTGTTCCAAAGTGTTATATAGGATTTTTGGATATGTTAATGGCACTAGTGTTATTACATTTAATATGAATACGATCTAGATATACACCATAGTCTTCTAGTTGTTGTTTCATCCAAAGAACCTGTGCACAATAGCTGCCAGCTGCAATGTACTCAGCCTTAGCTGTAGATAAGGCTATTGAGTTCTATTTCTTGTTGAACCATGATATTAAACAGTGTCATGGGAATTGACATATTCCACTTGTACTCTTCCTATAAATTTTACAACCGATAAAATTTGCATTAGAATAGCCAAATAACTTAAAGGCTATTCCTCTATAATAGAATAATCATAGGTTTTATGTACCTAGAAGGTATTTAAAGATGTGTTTAACAACAGTCATATGTGATTCTTTAGGATTAACTTAAAAATTAGCACACATGCATACACTAAATATAACGTCAGGTCTACTAGCAGTTAAGTAAAATAGAGATCCAATCATACCTCTATATCTCTTTTCTTCTACTATTTTACCATTTTTATCGTTGTTAAATTTTGTTGAAGGGCACATTGGAGTTCCCATTAGTTTTGTACTTTGCATATCAAATCTCTTCAACAAATCTCTTGTGTACTTAGATTAGTTAATGAAAATTCCTTTTTGTGATTGTTTGATTCGAAATCCAATGAAGTAATTGAACTCACCCATCATGCTCATTTCAAATTCTCCCTACATGCACTTAGCAAAATCCTTACAAAGAGATTCATTAGTTGAGCCAAAGATAATAACATCTACATATATTTATACAATACGCATGTTTTTTTCTTGAGACTTGATAAAAAGAGGTGTATCAACATTTCCTCTTGAAAACTCATTTTTAATCAAGAATTTGCTAAGCATTCATACCAAGCTCTTGGTGCTTGTTTCAAACCATCAAGAGCTTTGGTGAATTTGTAAACATGGTTTAAAAAATCATGATTTTCAATGATAGGAGATTGTTTCACAAAAACTTTCTCAGAAATAAAACTATTTATAAAGGTGTAGACACCCTAATTTGACCCCGCCTAATCTTAGGTGAATCCGATGATGAAAGCAATTGGAATGGTGCTCCAGTATGATCCTCGAGAAATGATCTAAACTCGATATTTGAACCTAATGATCAAAACCTTTAAATCAATAAAATCATCATTGAACCGCCATGTTGAAACCTTGGGGTCGCCATGTTCATTGTGGCGATCGCCAATAGAACCTCTTGAAAGCTTTCACTTTTTGTGGCGAGCGCCATGTCCATACCCTGCAATCGCCAACTCTAACCTGACGACCGTCAACTTGCATAGTGACGACCGCCATAAGAAGCTTGTGAAAACTCTCCTGAAGTAGCGACTGGCAACTCCAACCTGGCGACCGCCAACTTGCATAGGGGCGACCGCCACCTTGAAAAACCCTAACGTGTCCCAAAACGTGTCAGCATTTCATTAGTTGAAGAATTCTATAAATACCATACCCCTTGGTACCTTTTCAGAGGAGATGGAGAGAATTTTAGAGAGAGAAGCTCTGCCGAGTCACCGAGTAATTCCGAGCCCCGACGCCGAAACCCTACCGAATTACCGAGAGCCAAACCCCCGATACCGAAGTTCTGAAACCCTAGCTTAAATCATCGCCCGAGGACCGAATTGCCCATCACCTCTCCCCGACTTGAGAATTCTTTAGAGATCCAGGTACTTTGTTTGGATCTCTGGTCTTTCTAGTTCCATTTCCTACCTCTTTGAAGTGACCGGGTTAATTTGATTGCTTCAACCTTTACATTGCTTTTATAGTTGTTTTAATTCATTTGGTTTATAATGAATGTGTTTAATTTGGTAAAGTAGATAGTCTTAACTTGTTTTGTTTATTTGTTCGCTCGCATTAAATTTGTTAAATATATTAAATAGTACTAACATAATTTAACAATACAACTAAACAATATCGTTATTGTTATAATCCAAGCACTTATATACATATGGTTGTAATTGTCAATATTACACTCCTATTTTATTACTCATCTTTCTTTTAATTTTTTCTTTTAATGTACCATTTTCTTTTCCTTTTCCTTTAATATTAGTTTGATATTCCTTTATTAGCATTAGTTTAATGTTCTTTTATTAGTATTTATTTGTTTTTTCTTTTCTTTTCTTGTAATATTAGTTTAATATTTCTTTCCTTTTAGTATTAGTTTAATGTTTTTTTCAAATATTTATTTTTTTTTCTTTTCTTTTTATTATTAACTTTATTTTCCTTATAATGTTCTATTTTTTTTTATCTTTTTTCTTTTCTTTTTAAGGTTAGCTTAATTTTTCTTTTATAGTATTTCTTTTATTTCTTCTTCTATTTCTTTTATCTTTCTTTGTTAAGCATTAAAATTCTATCAAAATCCTTTAATTTAGTTTTTCTTTCTTTCTTTCGTTTCCCTTTTTTTTATTTTGTTAAGCATTAAAGTTTTTAGAATTTTCTAGTTTTGGTTTCATTTCTTTTTAATAGCACTTACTTTATTTGTCTTTTCTTTTATTTTGTTTAAACATAAAATCCATAAAAAAATCTTTTAGTTTTAATTTAACCTCCTTTTGATAGTATTTTGTTTATTCTTCATTTCTTTTATTCTTTTTACATAAATTCAAAAATCTTTTAAGCATTAACTTAGTTTCCTTTCACTTCTTTTATTCTCAGTTAGAATTTAACATTTTTTAAAACTTGTTTCATATTAGTATAATTTTGGGTTGTTTTGGTAATATGCATTTAGCATTATTTTTTGTGTCTTGTTTATCTTCTTTGAAACTATGTTTAGAATAGTTTAGGATATTTTTGACCGTTTAGTGATGTTGTTAGCAATTTTTATATTTATTTGTAGTATGTTTTGCATTTAGCAATTTTTAGCATATTTTTGCTCTTTTATTTGGATCATACTAGTTTAGGCTATTTTAAATTATACCATGCGGGTTTGCTCCATGTATCCTTAGTTAGAAATTACATACCGTATGACTTAGGATTTTATTTCTTTATTTGCTTTGTTTTGGCGTTCTATATGCATACGTTATGTATTTTCTATATTTAATTTTGGATATTTTCTCTTTACCTTCACTTTCTTTATTTGCATGCATTTGAGAAATCTTATTAAGAACCAATGATGATTAGTAGAAGCCAACCTTACGGTTAGGCGAATAGGGTGCCTAACACCCTCCTCAATTCGTACCTTAGCCCTCGAACCTTTTTCTCTGGTTAAATGCTTTAAAGATTAGTAGCCATTTTTGTTTTTCTTGATTTTTCTCAAAAATCAAATGGCGACTCTATTTTCAACAAAATGGATTTTCAAAATTTAGTTTTCAATGTGTTAAAATATTTTTCAAAACATTCTTTGAATTCTCATATTTTTTACCATCTCAAAAACTCTAAAATCCCGGCGCCACAAAAGGTAATTTTGACATCTATTTGATAAAGTTTGAAGTTTTTAAACTATGCAAAAGTAAGTAGCATCCTAATAGTTTCAAGCATAGCCATAACAGCAACAGTTTCATCAAAATTAATGTCTTCTTCTTGATTATAATCTTGGGCTACCAATCGAGCTTTATTCCTAAGAACTACTTGTGGACACCCCAATCTGATCAAGTCGAATCTCTGGAACTCATCTCGAATGTGCCTCAATGAGAAAAAAAAATGAGAATCATGTCCAGGGATACTCCCAAGCAAGTAAAGATCACGAATATGGCTGAAAACCCGAAGACCTTAAACCAACCTTCAGGCCGTGATATCCTTATCATCACAACCGCCACACTTTTGAAAACCCTAAAACAGGCCGTGTCCTTACTCTTATGGCCGTAACTTTTTTGAAAATTCTAAATCAAGCCGTGACTTTTTTTGTCACGACCGTTTCCTTTTTGTTTAGGCCGTGACTTTTGAAAGACACGACTGTCCTTTTCACCACCATAAAGGTAGTAGCATGTACTGTACAAAAGTAAAAAGGTAGCGGCCGTCACTGTTATCCCTTTTTGGACATGTAGCAGTATTCTATAGGGTATCTGGTCTCCCACCTTGCCTATAAATAGGCGACGATTCTAAGCAAAAGGGAGAGAATCAGTCTGGAAAATAAAATTTTGCCAAAACCCATTCCCACCAGATATTCCGACATTCATCCCATACTTCCCGACCTTCGTTCGTGTTCTTGCTTGCCTCAGAGGAACTCTTGGAGTGTGTATATTGGATCGGATGTATCGTATTCTCACCACCGAGGGACCATTCGAGTTGGATATTCACACGAGGTAATCTTAGGATCCCACAACTCTTCTTAAACCCTCATTCTCTTCCCCCGAGGGTGTCGTGGATAAGATTTCTATTATTTCATTGATTGTTTATCATTCATTTCAATAAAAATAGTTATTTCTTCAAAGTTTTCATTACTAGCAATATCTCTATAGCCTGTAATTTTATATATTCACACTTGTTCGCAATTTGTTTCAATGCACACAAGCACACTGAACACATTAGAACGTTACTGAGGTTTTGGAACATCACGACCGTAACTTTTATGTTATGGGCGTAGGTTCGGTTAAACCCATAGTGATGATCATGATTTTTATTATATAAACCGCTACATTTATGCCTCTTTATATGGATGGCCGCAATATTTTAACATTACAGTCGTGACATTATCTTAAGGCCAAAAGTGCTAAACTCCTTTTCAAACCCCTCTATTACATGTTTATTTCAAGTTTGTACATCATTTTGTTGATTTGTTTAATATTTTCTCTTTTCGTACCTCTGTCTATCCCTTTGTTGGCTAAACCCCTTTTCAATCCCCTCTGTTACGGCCGCCATCTTTGCCTTCATATTTGTCACTACCGTCATCTCATTTGTTGCGGTCGTGTAGTTTTTAAGAGATCAGTAGCATGTAAATATATTTTAAGTTCTCTGGCATTCATTTTTTTATATACTGTATATCCCACTTAGACTTATTGCTTGCATAGAGGATAAAATATGGTAGATCTAGCCTAAAACCTATAGGTTATGATCTCTGTCCTACCTATCCTATCCATTTGAGCCTGTTTCAAGCCTTGCACAATGTATATACCCTTTCTATAACCTTAAAAACCATGGCCGCTACATTTCTTTGTTACAGCCGTGATATTGTTCATTCTATTCTTCGCGGTAACCCTATTTATGTCATGGCCGTCTGGTTTGTGATTATATTTGTCACGGCCGCAACATTTGTTGCTATGACCGTGAGTTTTTGTGTATATCCAGTAGTTAGGAATAATGTTTTAATCTTCTCTGTTTTGTTCTGTATAACCTATTTATAGCATGTTAGAAACTAAAATTTTGTTACACGTCCCTTAGGTCTTTATTTGTTCATCTTACTTCTCACTCGCATGTTTTTCGCTTTGCGTTGCTCAAACTGTACGTGTGGTATACCTAGAAATGACGATCAAATCGTATGACCCTAAGAATCGTAACTAGGTTTTTCTTTATTGTTTTCTTTTGTTTGAACTCTCTTCAACCTCCCGTTCTGTATACATTACCTTTAAAAAAGTTTATAATAATAACCAACATTGACAAAGTAAAGGCCAACCTCACTGTTGGGCGAAAAGAGTGCCTAACACGTTTCTTTCTCGTACTTTAGCCCTCGAACCATCTTTTTCTCAGGTTACGCTTTTAAAAGATCTGTAGCCTTCTTTTGTTTTTTTTTTTTTTTTTAAAAAAAACTAAGTGGCGATTCTATTTTTTCTTAAAAACGTGCCCGGATATCTTTGATTTTCTTATTTTAAAAAAAGAGAAAAAAGACATTTTTTTTAAAAACGATAGATACCCAATGCACCGTTCTCCCCTCTAATCTTCTCCGAAAACGCCCGCACTACTCCATTCTCATCTATTTTATTTCTAAAAATCCAATTTGTACTAATAACGGAGTGTTTCTTAGGTTTTGGGATTAAAGTCCAAACCTTATTTCTTTCAAATTGATTTAGTTCTTCTTGCATATTCAAGATCCAAAATTCATCGTTTTAGCTTCCTCAAAATGTTTCAGTTCAGTCTGAAAAAAGAATGCAAAATTTCTACAAACATTATGTAGAGAAGATCTAGTTTTAATACCTTGAGATGGGTCACCAATGATCAAATCCTTTCGATGACCATGAGCATACCTTCATTCTTTAGGCAAACCTGAATTTCCTTGATTTGAAGGTTCAGCAGCCTATTGGACTTCATCTTGCTGCAAGTTTATAGCTTCCTCATGGTTTGACTCTTCTTTGTCTTTGATGAAGATGTCTTCAATACTTTTTTCTATATCAACCAAGTTATCTTCACAAAATTCTTTAGAAAAGCCGAGATTAGTTTCATTAAATACAACATGAATAGATTCTTCAATATATAGAATACTCTAAGAAAACACCTTCATCAGATTTAGTATCGAATTTGCCTAAAAATTCTTTGTTGATATTCAAAACAAAATATTTGCACCCAAAAGCACGAAAATAACTGATGATCTCATCTTTCTTGTGATCACTCTTGAATCTTCTTGATTCTCTCTTGAACTTGTTGGGCTTACTTTCGTGCCTATCTTTCTTAAATAATCTTCTTCCTCCTTATTTCTTATTTGTAAGAAACCTTTTGAACTTTCTTGTGATGAGGGCTAGATCTTTATTTTCATCACTTGTGGAGTCTTCATCAATTCATCATCAAGAATAGAAGATTTGAAAGCGATTCATTTCTTCTTTTTGTTGTCATCTTTATCATTCATCTTGATATTCATCTCATGAGTCATTAGTGAACCAAGAAGCTCCTTTAAGCTTAGTTTGGTAAGATCTTTTGCTTCTTAAATAGCAATTACCTTAGCTTCTCAACTTTTAGGCATGCATCTTAGGATCTTTCTCACTATCACTACATTAGAATAAACATTGCCAAGAAATTTTAATCTATTAATAATATTAGTGAGTCTATTGAACATTTCAGATATGATTTCATCATGCTTCATCTTAAACAATTCATAATTATGAACAAATATGCTTATTTTAGTTTCTTTGACTTGGTTGGTTCCCTCGTGGATAACCTCAAGTCTATCCCAAATCTCATTAGCAGTGTCACAAGTGGAGATCCTATTGAACTTATTCGGGTTAAGAGAGCAATACAAAAGATTCATGGCCTTAGTATTTTTTTTAAATCTCTCTTATATCAGCCGCAGTTCATTCACTCTCAGATTTAGGGACGGATGCCCCTTCTACTGTCTTAATAGGTCTTTTTGATCCATTCATAATGACTCTCCAAAGGTCATAGTTTACGACCTGAATATAAATTCTCATCCTAAGTTTCAAATAATTATAATTTATTCTATTAAATAAAGGATGTCTGTTAGTGGACTGACTTTCAGGCTGAATAGGTCCAATACTAGTGATTGCTGAAAATACTCTTAGACGGTTAAGTCAAAATAAGAGCCCAAGCTCTGATACCAAGTGCTAGTCCTAGGCAACCCAAGAGGGAAAAATTGGGTTTTAAAACAATAATAACAATTTTGAAAACCTTATTTAAAATCTTTCAATTTCTTAAACAAATATAGTAAGATATATGACAGCAAGAAAATTAAAGAGGTTAGGGAGAGAGAAATTGAACCAGACCGCAAGAGTTATAGTGGTTCGACTTTTTTTAAGTCTACGTCTACTCCTCAAAATTCCTCTTGAGAATATCCACTAGGATCGAATGCTTCATAGGCGCATTTAAAATCATTTTGCAGTCTCAAGAAGTCCTTACAAAGCAACCCTTATTTTTTTCTAAACTCTCTTGAGCTCTTCTCTAAGAAGTTCACTTACTTTCTTAAAGGATCAAGGGTGACTCACCCTATACTACAATAAATGTAAAAGAATCAAAGATTCACTAACTAACACTCTTTACAAATGATTAAAAATAAATGAGCAAAAGAGTGTGAGAATCAGCTGGATGAATAAATGAGCAGTTAATACTTCTTGAAAGATTTGAGCTTTGATATCAATCAATAGACATTGTTGAGAGATTTGAAGCTCTGTAAACTTACTCCTTATATAGCTATCTGAAGTAAATAGCCGTTGGTGGGTTGGTTGAGGCAATAAATGTTCTAAAATCCTACTTTTGGAACCAGCGCAAGACTTGAAATTCATTGCAGGTGTCGACTCAAAGCCTTTTGTGTCGACACAAAAAGTATCTAGGGCTTGGTTCTTCAAGTAATTGTGTCGACTCAGTTCTTCGTTGGTGTCGATCTTATTTCTATATTTACTTCACACACACAGTGGTGTCGACTTATAAAACATTTGGTGTCGATCTCATGCATTTCTTTAATTTTTTAAGTGAAACTTTGGTGTCGATTCAAATCTTTATTAGTGTCGACCCATTTGGTCAAAACAGCCACTAGAACTTCGGTGTTGACTCATAAAGTTACAGTCAGCCTCGAAACTTTTATAGTCAACTCATTTCATTTGGTGTCGACTCAGAAAATCTCAGACAGTTTTGGTTGTTTTGGTGTCGACTTATTTTTGTTTGGTGTTGACCTAAAACTATTGTTTTTGAAAGGAACATTTGTGTCGAATCAAAAAGCTTAGGTGCCAACCCTTTTTGGCTTGGAGTCAGGAAATAGCTTGTAGCTCTGGTGTCGACCTATTCTCTTTGGTGTCGACTCATTTTGTTTTCCGCAGAGTGTTCAGGTGTCAACTCATGTTAATTTGGTATCAACCCATAACATCTGAAGTCTGGAACCCGAAGGATCATTTAGTGTTGACTCAAAATACTTTGGTGTTTATCCAAAATGAATCTCGGTCCAATACTGGAGGTGTCGACACAAAATCATTTCGTGTTGACTCATTTGAGTTCCTGAAACATCTTAAGCAAAGTAATTAGGGTGTCGACCCTAAATCTCAATGGTGTCGACACACTTTAGAATTTCAAGCGTGCTTTGCCTTAAGGTGTCGTTCTAATTATCAATTGGTATTGACACAAAATATTCTTCACAAAAACACTGAGTGTCAACCCATTTGATGCAAAATATCAGCACAAATGGCATAAGATGTCGACTCATTTGTCACGTAGTGTCAGCATATACCTTTTTAGAAACAATTAAATATAATCTTTTTAAATCAATTTAATTAAGAAAATAAATTATAAAAATAATCAAAATCTAATTAAAAAGCCCTTGGGCTAACAATTATGTTGATTTAGACTTGATAGAGGACATTGGCAGTAGCAAGAGTACAACCGGGTATGCGTTTATGCTAGGTAGTGCAGCAGTCAGTTGGGTTTTCAAATTGCAGAAAATCGTGATGATCTTTACCACAGAGGCAGAATATGTAGCAGCCATAGAGGCTTACAAGGAGCTGGTGTGGCAAAAGGGTTTCTTGAAGAAGCTGGGAAAAAGACAAGACAAGTGTCAGTTGTTTAGCGACAGTCAAAGCATTATACATCTGGTAGAGAACTCAGCGTTTCATTTAATTAGAACTAAACATATTGATATCAAGTATTACTTTATTCGGTCTAAGTTAGAAGAGAGACAGTTAAATCTAAAGAAGATTCACACGAATGAGAATCCTGCAGATATGTTTACAAAGGTGGTGACAGTAAAAAAGCTGAAGGACAGTTCAGCTTCTGTTGATCTTCAAGCTAAGTAGATGGGAGAATAGCTCACACTGGGTTACTTGGTTAGTGTTCTGAGGCGACAGAGTTTTTATTTTGGGTATCAGAAGGCTTGAAGTTGATTTACTTCAAGTGGGAGATTGTTGGAGGTAAAGAAAATCCTCAACATGAGATAGATGGATAGGGTGATTTTGGGACCGCTCGAGTGGTCTGCATGGCTTGCAACAGCTTATGCAGTCTGCAAGAGAAATCGAGAAGGGTAATTGACCAATCGAGCGGTCTATGCGCGAATGCTGCTTAAATTGCTAATTAGGGTTTGCGCAATCATAATGTGTTATGTTATTTTAATATATTTTTCTCTCATCTAAAGCCCTAAACACTTGTATTCTATTCTCTATTGGTTTATAGTGAAAGAGTGTGCCCGTGAACGTAGGCACTACTTGTCAAATCACATAAACACTGTGCGTCTCTATTGTGTGATTGGTTTTGCTTTCTTATTCATTATTTTCTGTGGCTTGTGTGCGTGATTCAATGAGGACTTATGAGTTAGATTTTATCAAGACTTTTGATCGAATTCACAACAAGACATGCAACAAATCCAAGAAAATGTTGGCAACACAGCTTCTGTCTTGAACATGCATATCACTTTTCGTCATTGGAGGTACTTGATTTATGATATTGTATAGAAATGTGTGATATTAGTTATCTAATTTTCAAAATAGTCTGTCTTATAACAAAATAAAAAATATTCAACCAACCACATGCCAAGTTAGGTAATGTGAACAAATGGAATATTGAAGGTTCAATCTCTAATATTGAATAAGCGTTCACAAAAAATATTATGAATGATTGTATAACCGTACAAAATTTATTATTAGGCAATTTACATAAAAAAATATTTTTTTTAACCAGTTCAGCTATGCAAATTCTTCTTATAACATCCCCAACCATGTAGGAGCTAACCAAAAATTAATTTATGCGATCAAATTAGATTTAGTTAAACTATTTAGTTTTTAGTTCAGAATATGATTATTATAATTTAATAATTGATGATTTTTTAGTTCTCTATAGAACTAACTCAAATTCATTATTATGTTTTTTACATTTAGTTTACATCCCGATAAGTGATTATTATTTGTTAAGTGATTATTATTTGTCTCATCAATTGCATTTTGAATCGACACGGTTTTTATTAGACCAAATGCAAAGTTATCACTATAGAAGCATGAAAGGCAAAATTAAAAAATTGATAAATTTCATACTTTCGTTTTAAAAAATTTATTTTATTCAATAAACTTTCAAGACACACCGAACAAAATATTATTAGTTACTTAGAGATTATGTGTTATTATTTACGTAATACTTCTGACAAATAAAAATATTTGACGAACGTTATAATTAATTAAAAATATTTTAAGGTAAATTACACCCACCTCCTCTATAGTTAATTAAAAATACAAAAACTTCTTTTGAGGTCTTTAAAATGACTATGTCTTTCTTTTTGTTTCACTTTTATATTTTATTTACACTTTAACGTCAAATAACAGTTAAAAAATTTTAATAAAATTTAGTAACATCAACAATTATTTCACATTCAATTTTAATTTTACTTTTATTTATACTTTTTATTTTCTATCTTACCCTTGTCAAATAATAAAAATCAAAAAACAATAAAAATATCACTTCCAACCATAGCCAGCGTCACCCCCAAAACCATCGTTACCACACTCCAAAACCACCCAAGCTGGCCAAGCCACCATCCCATCCAAGCCACCGCCAACACCACCACCCAAAGCCACCGCCACCCCACAAAACTGCCAATACCACCCCAAAACGCCAATACTACCATCAATCAGGCTCTGCATACAGATGCACAAATGGTTGCAATTTCTATTTGCACCCTCCTCCTCCAATCTCCTCCATCGCTGAAAACCCTCTATCACCGGAAACCAACCACCACAACCAAAACCCCCATATCCCACGCTGCCACCACAACCCAACCAATAAAATCCGAAGCCGTTGAACGAATTCTCCGTAGAATCTATTTCCACAAAATACAGCCATTAAAATCCCCTCGCGTCTTAACCCAGTTCTTGTAACTCATTGAAGCACTGAGTTGCCGAGTGGATCTCGGCGATTGTGAAGCAGCGGGACTTGTTCAGCGGCCTTGGTCGTTGTTTTTTCTCAAGAAGCACGGGAGCATCAGACTGGGTCGAGATCACATCTATGTACTCAATCACATCTATGTACTTATATGCACCTTGATACTTAGATAATGAATTTTGCTAGGTGAATCGACGACTTTCATCGATCGATGCAGAGAGAGAGAGCGTGCGGGGAAAAAAAGAGAGATAGGAAAAGAAAAATATTTTAATTTTATTTTTAAAATAAAATTTTTTTGAAAAGATATAATAAAAATAAAATATATTTATAAATATATTTATAGTTTTAAATTAATTATTTAAATTAA